>CANTUT010000467.1:410000-505000 GCA_947687605.1 Reutealis trisperma
TCCTTTATTTGGTATCAGAGCTCGAAAGGGCCTGATAAGAGTGACATACATATTGAGTGTTTGAGAGGAAAAACACTGAGAGGAAGTAAGGAAAGTCTGCAATAGTGTTTGAGAGGAAAAACACAGGAGAAAGAAAATGGCAGCAGAAAGTTTCACGACACCATGTGTTCCGAAGTTCGATGGAGACTACGATCACTGGAGCTTAGTTATGGAAAATCTTCTTCTCTCCAAGGAGTACTGGAGTGTCATTGAACCTGGTCTTGAAGAGTTGAAGGGGACCGAAACCACAAGCGCAACAGAGCAGAAGACACTCGATGAAGCAAAACTCAAAGATCTCAAAGCAAAAAACTATTTGTTTCAGTCCATAGACAAGAGCATCTTGAAAACCATCACCCAGAAGGAGACTGCCAAACAATTGTAGGATTCAATGAAAGTCAAGTATCAGGGGAATGCTAGAGTGAAGCGTGCACAGCTGCAGCAGCTTTGCAGAACATTTGAAATTCTAGAAATGAAACTGGGAGAAGGTGTGTCTGAGTACTTTGCAAGAGTCATGTCTACTGCCAATGACATGAGGAATTGTGGAGAAAACTTGAACGATGTCAAAATTGTTGAGAAAATACTTCGAAGTCTCACAGACAACTTCAACTTCGTGGTATGCTCCATCGAAGAGTCCAAGGACATTGATCATCTCACAGTAGATGAATTGCAAGCATCCTTGCTTGTACATGAACAAAAGGTGATTGAGAAACAGAGTGAAGAGCAAGTTTTACAGGTGGAGAACGAGCAAAGGAATGTGCAGGGAAGAGGTAGAGGCACATCTCAGAGAAGAGGCAGCAACTCTAGAGGATGGGGAAGAGGTAGATCTTTCGTCAACAGGTCAGCCATCAACTGCTTTTGATGTGGAAAACAAGGACATTATCAATTTATATGTTCAAGTCTAGAGAAAGGAGTCAACTATGTTGAGTTCGACGAAGAAGAAGAACTCCTTCTAACGGCACACACAGAAGTCAGTAAAGCTGAAGGAAAAGGTATTTGGTTTCTCGACTCCGGGTGTTCAAATCATATGACAGGAGACAAAATCTGGTTTGTTGAGCTCGACGAAAGTTTCAAGCACTATGTGAGATTGGGTAATAGCTCAAGGATGGCAGTTCAAGGAAAAGGCAGTGTCAGGTTTGAAGTAGAAGGAATCACACAAACGGTGTCTGATGTCTACTATGTCCCAAACCTCACCAACAATTTATTAAGCATAGGATAGCTACAGGAGAAACGTTTGGTGATTATAATTAAATAGGGTACTTGCAGAATCTATCATCATCAAAGGGGTTTGATAGTAGACACTCCAATGACTATAAATCGTATGTTCTTGATCTATGCAAAGATGAAGCCTCTGCTTGGTAGTTGCTTAAAGATGGAAGAAGAAGACTTGGGGAATCTCTGGCACAGGAGATTTGGACACTTAAATAACAAGTCCATCCAAATTATGCAGCAAAGACAAATGGTAAAAGGGTTACCAAATCTGAAAGAAGCGGCCAAGCTTTGCAAGGTATGCAACGTGGGAAAACAGCAACGGGGAAAATTTCCAAAGAAAAGTGACTGGAGAGCATCAGAGAAATTGGAATTAATTCATGCAGATCTGTGTGGACCAATCGCTCCAACCTCTCACAGTGGCAAGAGGTATTTGTTGGTGTTCGTAGACGATTTCTCTAGAAAAACTTGGGTCTATTTTCTTACAGATAAATCAGAATCCTTTGAGATGTTCAAAACCTTCAAAAATTCTGTTAAAAAGGAAGCAAAAATAGCCATATGCAGTTTAAGAATTGACAGGGAAGGAGAATTTACATTAGATAAATTCAACCAGTTCTGCAAGGATCATGGCATAAGGCGACAGTTGACAGCAGCGTACACTCCATAGCAAAACAGAGTAGCAAAAAGAAGGAACCGGACCATCATGAACATGGTGCGCTGTTTGTTGTCTGAGAAGGAGATGCCGAGATCACCATGGGCAGATGCAGATGCAGCGAGATGGACAGCTCACGTCTTGAATCGAAGTTATACAAAGGCGGTAAAAGACATGGTACCTGAAGAAAGGTGGACAGGAATCAAACCAAAGGTTGACTACTTCAGAGTATTCAGCTCCATTGCACATGTACACGTCCCTGAACAGAAGAGAGTTAAGCTCGACGATCGAAGTCACATATGCATCTTGCTTGGAGTCAGTGACGAATCCAAAGCTTATCGGTTGTATGACCTGGTAACAAAAAAAATAATTATAAGCAGGGATGTCATATTTGAAGAAGATGGTAAATGGGATTGGAACTTGAGCGTAGTAGAGCTGAAGCATAATGTTCTTGCTTGGGGAGATGATGAAGTTGTTACAAAAGAATCTGAAGTAGACGAGACTGATGGAGATATTGAAGAAGTTGAATATGGCAGACCAGAGGTGTTTCTAGAAATTGGGGAGTCAGCACCTGAAGAACAAACAAGGAGGGAGAGAAGGGAGCCTAGTTGGATGCATGATTATGAAAGCGGTGAAGGCTTGTCCGAAGAAGAGGTATCAGAATAAAATTTAGCCTTGTATATCTCTCATGATGATCCAGTAAGCTTTGATGAAGCCGTGAAGGAAGAAAAGTGGCAGGAGGCCATGAAGCTTGAAATTGAAGCTATAGAGAGAAACCAGACTTGGGAGCTTGTGTCACTGCCAAATCAAGCAAAGAAAATTGGTGTTAAGTGGGTATATAAAACAAAATTGAATGAAGAGGGCAAGGTGGATAAATGCAAAGCTAGACTCGTTGCCAAAGGTATTCGCAAACAGCGGGAGTAGACTACAATGAAGTGTATGCACCTGTGGCTCGTTGGGATACTATCAGAATTGTATTGGCAGTAGCAGCTCAGCGTGGTTGGTGCGTCTATCAACTTGACGTTAAAAGTGCTTTTTTGTACGGTGAATTAAAAGAGGAGGTATACATCGATCAACCGGAAGGGTTTATCAAAAGGGGAGAGGAAGATAAGGTGTATCAGCTGAAAAAGGCTCTCTATGGCTTAAAACAAGTCCTAAGAGCCTGGTTTAGCAGAATTGAGGGTTACTTTAAGAAGGAAGGGTTTCAAAAAAGCAACTATGATCACACCTTATTCTTGAAAAAAAATGGAGACAAACTATTGGTGGTAAGTCTTTACGTTGATGATTTAATATATACAGGAAATGATGAGCATATGTGCATAGAGTTCAAGTTGTCAATGCAAAAGGAGTTCGAGATGATAGACTTGGGCAAAATGAAATTTTTCCTTGGAGTTGAAGTCCACCAGAGTAAAGATGGAATTCATTTGTGCCAAAAGAAGTATGCTAAGGAAGTCTTGGAAAGGTTCAATATGTGGAATTGCAATGTTGTCAAGAATCCAATAGTTCCTGGCACTATTTTATCAAAGGAAGGTAGTAAAGGCGCTGATGCAACGCTGTACAAACAGCTAATAGGGTGCTTAATGTATCTTACGGTAACTCGTCCTGACTTGATGTTTGTGGTATGTTTAATCTCTCGTTATATGGCTGAACCTAAAGAGGAACACATGATGATTGCTAAAAGGGTACTGATGTACTTGAAAGGAACACTGGAATTGGGAGTTTTTTACAAAAGAAGCACGGATGTGAATTTGCTGGGATACACAGACAGTGACTATGTGCGAGATGTGGACGATAGGAAAAGTACTTCAGGCTATGTCTTTCTTCTAAATGGAGCAGCAATCTGTTGGAGTTCAAGAAAGCAAGGGATTGTCACTCTCTCATCTACAGAGGCTGAATATGTAGCTGCCATTGCTTGTGCATGTCATTACATTTGGCTCAAAGGAATTTTGAAGGAGTTAGGCGTCAAAGACTGCAATTGTATTGACATAATGTGTGATAACAGTTCTGCAATTAAGTTATCCAGGAATCCAGTTATGCATCGAAGGACAAAACACATTGATGTTAGATATCATTATCTACGCAATTTATCAAGTGAAGGAGCTGTGAAGTTAGCATTTTGTGGAACCAATGATCAAGTGGCAGACATAATGACTAAACCTATTAAGTTGGATCAGTTTGTGAAGCTTAGAGGTTTGCTTGGTGTTCAATGATTTGAGGAGTAAACTGATGCTGGTTAAGCATATGTCAGTTTAAGGGGAGGAATTTGTTGGGTATTCAGTTGAAGCTAAAGAATAGGTCCAAATAAGCTAGTTTCTAGGAGTTGATGTATTCAAGTTTGTTAGGATTTGTTTCCTTATTTTTCTCTGTTTTGGTTACATCAGATTTGTAAGGCTCTATAAAAGCCACGGTAGTCTTTTGAATTGAATAACAAGTATTCCAGCTTTCATAAAATACTTTGAAAGTAAAGTTTTTGTTCTATTTCCTTTATATATATATATATATATATATATATATATATATATATATATATATATATATATATATATATATATATATATATATATATATATATATATATATATATATATATATAATTTGAAACACTCTTATTGTATTTTGAGAAAAATGTAATGGGTAATAAAATTAAAGCCTCAGTTTAGTATGACAACAACCCTTATGGATTCTTTTACAATATGGAACTAAAGCTCATGTGAAATTGACCTTTTAAATAAATCCTGAATATAAATGGTAAATTATATTCGCCCTATTAGTTACTCGATTTTGCCCAGCTTGAATGGGGCAAGTATTATCCGCTTTGTTTAATAAATAAGCAAGACGAGTTTTTTAATATATAGTTGAAAGTGTTTTTTATAGTTATTTTATTTTTAAATAAAGTAATCTATTTTATTTGAGAAAAATAATTTTTTATAAAAAATAATAATTTGATTTATATTTTTTTGTAAATTATATTATTTTTTATAATTGTTTTTAATTATAAAAAAATTTTTAATTTTACAAAAATATGACTTATTTTTTGCAAAATAATAATTTTATTAAAAAAAATTCGTCATTATAAAAAAATGGCTCTCTTACAAAAATATAATATTCTTATATTTTTTTGTAAATTAGACAATTTTTTAATAAAATTTATAGACATAAAAATTTAAAATACTATCTTAATTATTCTAAAATTTCTCATTTTTAATTAATAAAATGTAATATTAGGTTAATTCAATTATAATACTTTAAATATTTTAATTGTATTAATTATTTATAAGTATCCTATTAGCTATAAAAAATAAAATTTTGTACTTTATTTTAAAACAAAATAATATAAAAATTTATCTATATGATGCATTTTATAAGAAGATTGTGATTTTTTTTAAAAAAATAATTTTTTTTATAATTACAAAATTATTTTTCTCATAAAATTATTGTTTTGTATAAAATAAGTCATCTTACAAAACAAATTATATTTTCATAAAATTAAAAAATTTTTCGAAATTAAGTAAAATTGTAAAAAAATAGTTTAATTTATGAAAAAGTAAAAATAAAATTATGAATTTTCATATAAAAAAACTATTTTTTTGCAACAAAGTAAACAAAGTAACTATTAAAAATACTTACACTTGAATTGAGCTCAAGTAATAGTATAATCAACTTGACAAGACCCTATATTATATATATATATATATATATATAGGAGGAAAAATATATTTACTTATGTGCCCTTTGTTGTACTTTTACTAATTGTATATTTAATTTGAGAGTAATATGATCTTTAATTATTATTTATTAAAATTATTTTATTTTTAAGATTAAAATAAATCTAATATATAATAGAATTTTATATAATAAATCATAAATCTAATTTTATTTCATCCGAGTAAATAAATTATACCATTATAAATATAATTTTATTTTTTTAAGGAATCAAATTTTATTTTTTAAGATTAATTATTTATTTATATTGTTTGAATACTCAACATATTTCATTAGGTCAAATTTTAATTTTCTTTCATATTTCATTAAGTCACTAATTTGTTTTAGATATTAAAATTATTAATCCTAATAAAATTAGCTTTTGACATTAAAATTATTAATCATAATAGAACTCTATTTTCTTAGGTGAACTATATTTCTTTCTCCTACTTATGTTATATTAAATTTGCTCTATATAAATATATATATAGTTATTGTTTTCATCAATCTAATTCATAAATTTTTATTTTTATTAGTTTTGTTCTCATTAACTTTTTAACTTTAATGATATTTTATTTTTTTAAAAAAATTAGTAATATATTTTGATTATTAAGTTACTACCTTTAAAGAAATTTTATTTTTTAAAAAAATTATTTTTTCATTGAAAATTGAAAATATTCATTATATTAAAAATAATTTTAAGTTGACTTTCAATTTTGATACATTTTGAATCTCTTTCGCATTAAAAATTTTAAGTGTTTATAAAATCGTAAACAAATTAATTTTATTTAAAATAATATACTATTATAAATAGAAATTGTCATATTTGATAATAAAATTGAGAGTTGATAAACTTCATTTAATATAAAATTATATAATTTTATACTTAAGTAATAAAAAACTAGTCATTAAATCTTTACCAAAGAAAAAAGTGAAAGTTTAGAATAATTATTTATATCTCAAACGAGTTGTAGTGAGTCATAATAGGAAAAAAAAATCTAGTGTATATATATATTAAATTTATAATTTATTTTTTATGTGAAATATAAATTGTGTTGTATAGATATATATAAAAAAAATGTAAATGAATATATATATATGTGAGAAAATAAAATAAATTTTTTTTTGAAGAGAATAAATAAAAAAAAATCTAAATAGGCACACCGACCTGACTCGCCTCACATCATTTTCTAACCTAAAGCAGCGCGGGTATTTTATTTTTTTTAAACGGGTCAGATTTTGCAAAACCCATCCTAAACTCAACTCATTGCCATTTCTAATGTGTTTTGCATGCTAATCTCTATTATGAATCATTAGGACTCTTTAGAAATATAAATATTTAATTTAAACTTTCATTTTTTCCTTATTAAAGTTTTAATGACCAGCATTTTATTATTTAGGTATAAAATAATATAAAACTTCTCAAATAAATGCCATGAGACAGAAATGTTATTAGTCGACTTTTAAGATTATCATAGAGAAATACTTATATAAGTTGATTATTAAACTTACTTTAGTTGTTGAATTCAAGTTAAGTTAAATTTTCACGTGAAAACCTAAAAATTCAATGAAAATATATTATATACAATAAATATTATTTAAGTTGTATAATCATACATATTTAATACAATTATAATGATGACATTTTATATAAATATATGAATGTATTTTAAAAGGTAATATATATATAATATTGAAAGAAGATGAGTCAAGCATATATAAATAAATAATTTCTTACAATTTTAAATGATATTTTTACATTTAAGCATATATTAGATAAAAGAAAGTAAAGGAATAAACAGATACATTTTATTATAATTTTTAAATTTATTTTGTTATTATTATGATGCCTAATGATACGAACCTCGAGTGTATTAAACTTAAGACCCAATTATCTTTACGCTTGGAAGCAACTCCTTAGAAAGCTAAATCAGGTTTTTTCCAAGTCTACAACCCAAATCTAACCCGTGATAGAGCACCATGGCATATGATCACCTTTGGATAATGATCTCCGCGACACAATACCAACTCGTGAAAGAGAATCTTGAAATAATACATACGAAGTAATTAGCTTTGATTGTATGAACTTGATTCAAGCAAGAATCAAAACTAAGAGATAACACTCTTAAGAAAACTGAATTTCATTGATCAAAACTTAACTTATTTTACATGAATGGTTGAGTTTATATAGAGGCTCAACCCTAAATTGGAATCAACTAAGGACTAGAAAATCTTCCTATACAAGGATTGAAAATTCCTAGTTAGAAAACTATTCCTAATTAATAACTAAGTTAGAACTGAATTCTAAAACAAGTTAGGAATCCTTCCTATACAAGAGAAGTTATTTCCTAACTAGAAACTAAAATCTAGTTAATTAAACTATGAAATTTGGATGGGTCTTTAACCTAACATAAAATAGGCCCAAAACTAATTAAAACATGAAAATAAGTTTAAACAACTCTTGGGTTGTATACATAACATAGGTAGCCCAAACATTAAATAAAATATGATAAATTGAATTTGAAAAGTCCAAATATAGAGGGTCCAATTTGAATGAAGAATGGCAGTCTTGTAAACACTTAAATAGATTAGGCCCAAGCAAACTAGAATGTAATTTGGCCTCTTCATCTTGACATTGGGCTTGAATAGATTGATTAAGCCTTTAAAGCTTCCTTGAATACAATTAGATCCATATGCAAAGCTCATGAACCAAATATCCTTGATTGGTTTATAGGAAACTTCATACGACATTATTTTCTTCTCGAATGATCCATCAATCATGCACAATGGTTGTATTGTACTCCTTTGTAAGCTAACTTGATAGAAATGACAACCTTGAAAAACTTTTTTGAAATCTTTAACTTGTATGTATTTGTGGGATTCTTTCAAGGCATATGGATTCTCATCATTCCCTACCTCCTCAGGATAATTCGTCCTCGAATATTGACTTGAGCATTTAGAAGCAGAAAATGCATTGCTTTTATCACCACTTTTATCCATGAGAATCCTTCTTTATGATCCCGAAAAAAATAAACAAAACTCAACAAAGAAATTTCAAGTTTGTTAGTGTTAGAAAACAAAATATTCTTGACACTTTCTTTTTCAATCATGCACACTTGCTTTCTCTTTTCTCTCTTAATCTCTTCTTTTGAACTCTCCAATATTTTTCTCTCATTTGAAAGTTTTTTATTTTCTTCATCACTCTCTAATTCTTTCTTTTCATAGTCTTTCTTTTTCTTTTCAGTCTCACACTCTTTTTTTATACACTCTTTTTCTTTTATTTCACTATTTACAACAAACTCAACTTTATTTTCAACAACTACTTGAGGAAGATCATAGATTGGAATTTCTTCATGTTTAATAACTTCTTCAACCTTTAATGAGGACTCTTTACTTGTAAGCTTTAAAGGTTTTAAGTTATCTTCATGAGTCACTTCCACAGTTTCATTTTGCACATTGCTTTCCTCCTTTTTGAAACTCTCATCACCTTCATTCTCCCTTTTTTACACACTCAACTCAGTCACTACAAGCTCAACAACACCATTTTGTCTTTGAAGTTCTTTCTCTCTTTTTCTTTGTATCTTCACTCAATCTTCATACAATTCTTTTTGAGAAAGAGGATCAAGGGTAGTATGCTTACCATCTTTTAGTGGGACCTTATGATAGTTAGTAGATTTGATGTGTTTTGCTTGACTAATATATATCCATGGCTTTCCAAATAAAACATTTGTCACATTCATTGGTACAACATCACACCAATCTTCACTTCTATACCTTCTTAGAGAGAATGAAACTAAAGCTTGCTCTTTAATCTTGACACATTTATTCAACAAATACAATGAGTATGGCCTTGGATGCTTTCTAATTGGAAAATTTAATTTCTCAACTAGCTCAAGGCTTGCGAAATTGACAACACTCAATCTATCAATGATCATACGGCATACTCTATCTTGGATGCGACATCTTGTATGAAAAACGTCATTACATTCTTTATCCTTCAATATCCGCATACCTACTTCTTGCCTAATGCCCATTAATTCTTTTCAAAATTCTTGATCAACTTCCATTGTAAAAAACCTAAAAAGAATGTTAGTAAACTAAAATAATACCTCATTTTACTCCTTTACATGTTTCACTCAAGTATTGCCACTCAATCACTCGTGTTTCACTCAATTTGTTATGGTTTTTCTCTTTATGAGCTCACACTTAGCCTTTTTCAACTCAAATCTCTTGTCAAGATTAGTTGCAAAAATCAAATTAACACAATTTTTACAAAGTTACAATGTGAATAAAATCCAAAAACTCAAAATGAAATAAGAAACAAGAAATAAGAAATCCTAATGACACTAGGAAAATGAAAATCTTAATTCAACTAGGAAACATGAATTATAATTTGATTCAGGAAAGTAAAATTAGAAATCCTAATTGTAGTTGGAAAACAAAAGTTAAAATCCTAATAGAACTAGGAAAACAATATAGGAATCTTAATGGGATTAGGAAAACTAATGAGACACGAATAAGTATTGAAGTAAAAAGAAAACCAAAATGAAAAAGAAATAGTTAAATTAGCAAGAAATCAGAATGAAAATAGGATTAGAAAAGTCAAATCAAAATTTGGAAAGGAGTAGGAAACCAATCCTAGCTTGTTTTGGAAGGATGCTTAGACTTAGTCAAACTCCTTATAGAATGCTAAAATCATTGATTATCCTTGTATAATCTTTAAAATCAGCTTCTTTCCTTATCCTCTTCACTCTAGGAACTAAATAACTTCTATAAATACACCCAAAAGTTAGATTTCAATACTTTTTGCTTCTTCTTTTCTTTTTGGATGAATTTTTCTTCTTTTTTTCTTTTTTTTAATCTTTTTTTTTCTTTTCTTGGCCGATTTCTTTTTTTTTTTCTCCCCTTTTTTTTATAATTATAGTAGAAAATTGAAAGGAAAATTAACAAACAAATTGAAGATCAAATACAAGAAGCCAAACTGAATTTGAAGTCTTCAAGCTTGGGCAAATCCTCCCTTCTTTCTTCTTGAATTCAAATTGGTTCCCAAGTAAGTATGGATTTGACCTTCCAATGAAATAAGGAATAGAAATACGAATAGGATGGAATAAACGAAAGAACAAACGAACAAAGAAAAAAAAGGTAAAACAATTTGGATTTTTTTTTTTTGAATTTTTAGACCTGAAATAATAACAAACAAAATTAATGAGATGAAAACAAAGGAATTTAACAAAAATGAAAAGAAATGAAAATAAGAAAATAAACAAAAATAGAAAATACAAACAAAACAAAAAGATATAACCTGATTTAGAGCCTAAGCTCTGATACCAAACTGATATAAACTTTAAGTATATTAAACTTGAGACCCAATTATCTTTATGCTTGGACGTAACTCCTTGGAAAGCTAAATCAGGTTTTTCCTAAGTCCGCGACCCAAATCTAACCCGTAATAGAGCACTTTGGAATATGATCACCTTTGGATGATGATCTCCACGACACAATACCAACTCATGAAAGAGAACCTTGGAATAATACGCACAAAGTAATTAGCTTTGATTATATGAACTTGATTCAGGTAATAATCAAAACCAAGAGATAACACTCTTAAGAAAATTGAATTTTATTGATTAAAAATTAACTTATTATACCTGAATGGTTGAGTTTATATAGAGGCTCAACTCTAAATTGGAATCAACTAAGGACTAGGAAATCTTCCTATACAAGGATTGAAGATTCCTAATTAGAAAACTATTCCTAATTAATAACTAAGTTAGAACTGAATTCTAAAACAAGTTAGGAATCCTTCTTTTACAAGAGAAGTTATTTCCTAACTAGAAACTAAAATCTAATTAATTAAACTATGAAATTTGGATGGGCCTTTGATCGAACATAAAATAGGCTCAAAATTATTTAAAACATGAAAATAAAGTAGTTTAAACAACTCTTGGGCTGTATACATAACATAGACAGTCCAAACACTAAATAAAACATGATAAATTGAATTTGAAAAGCCCAAATATGGAGGGTGCAATTTGAATGAAGAATGGCAGTCTTGTAAACACTTGAATAGATTAGGCCTAAGCAAATTGGAATGTAATTTGGCCTCTTCATCTTGATATTGGGCTTGAATAGATTGATTAAGCCTTTAAAGTTTCCTTGAATACAATTGGATCCATATGCAAAGTTCATGAACCAAATATCCTTGATTGGTTTATAGGAAACTTCATAAAACCTTATTTTCTTCTTGAATGATCCATTAATTATGCACAATAGTGACAACCTTGAAGAACCTTCTTAAAATCTTTAACTTGTATGTATTTGTGGGATTCTTTCAAGGTATATGGATTCCGATCACCTAATTATTAATTATAGGTTGATTTTCATGTTAATACTTGGTAAGTCTATTATTTTCTCATAATTTCAATGTAGGTTATACGTTTTTATTAGTTTTGATAAACTTGATCTTTTTGACACATTATAACTTAATTCTATTCCTCCATAAAATCAACAACAATCTTTCTAGTATGCACCATTATTTTAAAAATTGGACTGGTGGCCAAATTAGACATGTCACCGATTCATGATTCTTTTAATTAGACCAATTGAACAAAATTTCTTCATTTTTTGGTCACTTTATAAAAGATTTTCATTAATACATATATAACCAGTTAAACATTGGTGAAAGCCGAAATTTTAGTTTTTTCAATGAACTGAAACAGACTAGCTGTCAATTTTCAGTTGAAAAAGTTAAACTGACTGGTCCAATTCTATTTTTTATAGCACTGATATACACAAATTATGCATCATCAATAATACACTTGTTATCCCCATTTAAATCCACTTTGGCACTCATATTAAGTTCAAATTTTCACTTTAATATATCTTACATCAACCCCTTAAAATCAAACCTTAATTCCATCAAAAGTCTACCCACATTCGGACCACTATCACTCATTTTTGTATTTGTGTCATTTAGTTATCACCAACAATTCTCTCTAACCATTTCTCTAATGCATCCAAATACTTTACATAAATCAATTTCACAAATGATGTAAGGTTTAAGTCATATACAGACTCTTCAGTCACCACATCCCATAAACCATTCCTAAAAACAATATCATAACCACTATTTTTCCTTATAAGAAAAAATAGTTTGAACAAATTCATATTTTAATACATCCACAATATTGAAAAGAAAATGAGTAAAATATATCAAAATAAATTGTTTCTTATAATTTAAAATGATATTCTTATATTCAAAAATATGTTCGAAAAAAGAAAACAAAGAAATTAATAAGTACATTTTATTATAATTTTCGAATTTATTTTGTTATTATTATATTGTCTTAATTATAGATTGATTTCCATATTAATACTTAGTATGTCTATTGTTTCTTATAATTTCAATCTAGGTTGTATATTTTTATTAGTTTTGATATACTTAATCTTTTTGACATATTATAGCTTAATTTCCCTTCCTCTAAGAAATTAACAATCTTTCCAATGTTAATATGCATCATTATTTTAAAAATTGCACTAGCGACCGAACCTGACAAGTTTATAGAATACATTAATTTTTTATTTATTTTAATAAAAAACCTATTATACATTCACATTATGATTAAATGCATCATTTGTGAATTTGACATCAATATTAATTCAATATTAATTGTATGCAATTGAATTATCATATGATATCATATTATATTATAAGCCCAAAAAATCTCTAATTTAATTATTATATCAATAAATCTTTAGTTTATAGAATACATTAATTTCTTTTTATTTCAATAAAAGAATTATTATACATTCACATTAGGATTAATGCATCATTTGCGAATTTAATATCAATGTTAATTCAATATTAATTGTATGTAATTGATTTATCATGTGATATCATATTATATCATAAGCCTAAAAAATATCAATTTAATGGTTATATCACATGAATACTTGTAAATATTTTAAGTTTGATGTTACAAATAATAACAGTAACATATAATCATTAAATTAAAAATTTTATAATTTTGATTTTCCTATTTAATTCATTTTTTAGAATGATTCTTCACAAATTTTAAATATACTACAATTAAAAAAAAATTAAAACTTAAGTGCAAAATTTATTTTCTTGTTTGCTACTAAACAAAAAAAAATTTCCCTCTCTTTTTTTATTATCTTCTCCAAATTTTAGAATCCTAAACCGGTTTACCAAAACCCAAATGGTAGTAGAGAGAGGAAGCAAGCAAAAGACAACAAAAGGTTTTTGTGAACAGTTACAAAGCAATCATAAAATATAAAGAAGAAGCTCAAAAAATTTGGCAATATACGTGAAAAAGAGAGAAGTTGTACTCTTTGAATAATGAATTCGAAAATTACATATAGTGATGTTCGCATAGCAAATTCAATCAAGGCCTATTGAGAAGGTGATAGTGCACCACAGGTTCTACTAAGCATTGTCGACAACTATACCCGAGTTGCCAAAGACATCCACAAGCGAGTCGTTGAGGTCTTACTTAGCAGCTCCTTCAAGGGTGCCATTGATGTCACCATTAGTTATACAAGTCCTATAATTCATATATTCAATTCTTTTTTATATTAGTGACTTTTGTTTGGCTATTTAATTTTTGTTAATTACATCATAAATCTAAAAAATCACTGTAATAGAGGAAATTGGGGTATAGCAATTTATATAGTGGTTTAAGGTTTGTGAAGTGGACTTTGTTTGATAATGAGATTTCAGTTTTACTGTTAATTTATTGATTGGTTGCCAATTTTTGCGTGATTAAGAGAAATCTATATATTGGGTTTAGTTGTAAGGTTCAATTTCTCTTTTTATTTTACTTGGAATTTTGGCTGTTAAGTACATATATGATTTTCTATTGATATTTGTTTTTCTTCTTTTCTATTTGGTTCTTGTGAAAGTTGGAATCTTTAGTTTATTCAATTTGCTACAATGGGTACTCTAAAATTGTTTAGCTGAGCCCTACAAATTGGAGTTAATTTCTTGTGTTTTGACTAATTCCCATGAATTCCATGTAAATTTTGCATCCACATCACAAAATAAATTGTGTTTTTGAACTTGTGTATGGTGAAAACATGCAACCACTTAGTGGGTAAGGCATTGGATTCAAGAGGCCTAGACTTTAAAGAAGGGGACTTAGTTTGGGGAACAATTGGATGAGAAGAGCATAGTCTTATCACTATTAGTGGCAAAAATTATGGCAGTGATTATAGAGGAGATTTTCTTCTACTTTATAGCTGTATATATTTCCTTTCCTAAGATATCCTATCAGATTAGCTATATATATATTCTTACCTAAAATAGTTTAGGAAAATTAATGTAAATAGCTGTTAGAATATAAGCTGTAGGTATTATCTAAATAGTTGTACTAAAATTCTTATTTAAGGGAAATGATCCTCAAGAAGAGGGCATTCAGTCATTCACTCAAAAATTGACATGCTATTCAGTCATTCAGTCATTTGCTTCTCGTTTTTACTTTGAGGTTTTTTTTTTTTTTTTTTTTTTTTTGTCAACTAGCTTGTGGTTGAAACTTTGCATTGAGATTTAGGTCCTTGAATTTTCTTAGAATGTCTATAGAGAATTCCTTTGGGAAAATGGATGTAGAGACTTTGGCTATTAAATTTACAGGAAAGAATTATGCTGCATAGGAGTTTCAATTCAAGATGTTTCTGAAAGGGAAACAACTTTAGAGGCACATTGATGGGTCTTCTTTTGCCCCTAAAGAAGAAATATCACTCAGTTAATAGGAGACAAAGGATGCTCAAGTTATCTCTTGGATCTTAGGATCTATTGAAGCTCATATGGTAAACAATTTATGTTCTTTTGGTACAGCCCAAGAGATGTGGGATTATTTGAAGTGCATATACCATCAAAACAATAATGCTCGACGATTTCAATGAACTTGAGATGAGTAATTTCAGTTAAGGTAATCTCTTCAATGAGCAATATTATTATGCATTTCTTAATTTATAGAGTGAATATTTTGGTATTATTTATTCTAAGGTATCCAAGGAGGCCTTAGCCGACATTCAAGTGGTGCATGAAGAAAGTCAGCGTGATCAATTTTTGATGAAACTGAGACTTGAATTTGAAGTTGCTTGGGCTGGACTGCTGAATAGAAATCCAATTCCTTCTTTAGATGAATGTCTTGGTGAATTATTACGTGAGGAACGAAGATTGGCAACACAAGCAGTAATGGGCGAATCCAAGGAGAAATTTGAGATTTTAAATGTGGCTTATGCTGCTAAAGGGAGGAATTGAGGCAAGGTTTAAGTATAGTGCTATAGTTACAAGAATTTTGGGCATATTGCTCTTAATTATGGTCAGAAATTCTGCAATTACTGTAAGCAGCATGGACACATTATCAAGGAGTGTTCCACATGTCCAGAGAATTGACGAATTCAAGCCTTTCAAGCTGCTATTCCAAACATTACTAGTGCAGCTCTTGTTTCAAATATTATTGGTGGAACACCTTCAACCACTGTTCCAAACACTAATCAGTCTCTTGTTACTCCTGAAATGGTATAACAAATGACTATCTCAGTGTTTTTTGCTTTTGGACTTCAGGGCTAAGGTAAGACTATTTCTTCTTCTTGGTTTATTGACTCAGCAGCATCCAATCATATGACTGGCTCCATTAATTTATTATATAATCTTCAGAAATATAATGGTATATAAAATATTCAAATTGCTGATGGGAGTTATCTTCCAATTACCAACATTGGTGATATTGGACCTTCTTTTTGTGAAGTGTTTGTTTCTCCTAGATTGTCTACTAATTTAATTTCTATTGGTCAAATGGTGGAGAATAACTGTGATGTACATTTTTCTCGTGGTGGTTGTCTTGTGCAGGATTAGGCGTTAGGGAAGGTGATAGCGAGGGGGACTAAAGTGGGTAGATTATTTCCCTTACAACTTTCTATTCTTGGAAATTTGTCTTTTGCTTCTCTTATTGTTGATGGCAAGGATGAAGTTTGGCATAGGTGATTAGGCCATCCAAATAATGTGATTTTGAATAATTTGATACAGCGTGGTTTTCTTGAAAATAAGCATTCTACTCATAGATTGTCTTTGATTGTTTTACTTGTAAATTAGGGAATAGTAAAGCTTTACCTTTCCCTAATGATGGTGGTTGTGCTAATACTTGTTTTAAAATTATTCATAATGATGTTTGGGGTATCACCCTTGTAATTTCACATGCGCAGTATAAATATTTTGTGACGTTCATTGATGACTATAGTCGTTTCACATGGATATATTTTTTGCATTCCAAATCTGAGGTGTTCACTACTTTCAAAACATTTTTGGCTTATGTTGAGACACAATTTTCCACATGTATAAAAGTTTTGCGATCTAATAATGGTGCGAAATATATGTCACATGATTTTTAGGCTTTTTTGCAATAGAAAGGTATGATATCTCAATGATTATGTCCTTATTCCCCTCAACAGAATGGGATGGCAGAACGTAAAAACTGTCACTTATTGGATATGGTTCGAATGTTGCTCTTGGAGTCTTTAGTTCCATCAAAATTTTGGGTAGAAGCTTTGTCTATTGCAATTTATTTAATTAATCATCTACCTTCTCAACAGCAGAATTTTGATTCTCCTTATTATCGACTTTTTGGTATGCACACTGATTATCATATGTTGCATACTTTTGGATGTGTTTGCCTTATTCACTTGCCTCTTTATGAATGTCACAAACTTATAGGTCAGTCAGTACGATGTGCTTTTATGGGTTATAGTACTGCTCAAAAAGGTTTTTTGTGCAATGGTGCTAGTGCTCGATTGTGTGTTTCTACAAATGTGATCTTCTTTGGATATGAGTACTATTTTTAGCAATATGTAGAAACTTCTGACAGGGTTCTGCTTCCTCAATTTGATGATATCTCTAAACCAATTGAGCGATTTAAAATCGGAGTTATATATCAATGAAGACAACCGCCATCATCACCACTCCTTCCCGACCTTGATCCATCACCTACTCAAGCGGTTCCTCAGAGAACAACTCGTATCATTCATCCTCCTGATAAATATGGTTTCTCTGCCACTTTATCTAATACTATTGTCCCCACCTTTTTTTCACAAGCAGCCAAACACCTATGTTGGGCAAAGGCTATGCAAGAAGAAGTACAAACTCTCTAAGAAAATCATACTTGGGATATTGTTTCTTGTCCTACTAGTGTTAAGCCCATTGGTTGTAAATGGGTATATTCCATTAAGCTGTAGTCTGATGGCTCACTTGACAGATATAAATCAAGGTTGGTGGCACTTGGTAATAGACAAGATTATGGGATAGATTATGAGGAGACATTTGCTCCTGTAGCAAAGATGACGACAGTGCGACTTGTTCTTGCTATTGCTACTTTTAATGGGGTGGCCATTATGACAGATGGATGTAAAGAACCCTTTTTTGCATGGAGATCTTAAGGAAGATATTTATATGACTCCATCGCCCATATTGTTTTCTACACCTTCTTCTGATGTTTGTAAGCTGAAAAAGTCACTTTATGGTTTGAAACAGGCTCCATGAGCCTGGTTTGATAAGTTTCGAGCTATGCTTCTTAACTTCTCCTTTGTTAAGAGTCAGTATGATCCCTCTTTGTTCCTTTACAAGACTACTAGAGGCATCATCTTTTAGTATATATTGATGATATAGTTATTATGGGGATTGACTCTGAATTGATTCCTCAGCTTCAAGATCGCCTTGGGCGTGCTTTTCATATGAAAGATTTGGGTCCTTTACAGTATTTCTTGGGACTTGAAGTACAATATACTTTGACTAATATTTTTTTACATTAACAGAAATATACTCAAGAGTTAATTACTTTGGCTGGACTTCAAAATGGCCATTCTGTCGATACTCCTTTAGAAGTGAATGTTAAATATCGATGTGATGAGGGTGATTTTCTCTCTGATCCTTCTTTATATAAGCAATTGGTAGGAAGCCTAAACTATCTGACTATTACTTGACCAGATATTTCCTTCATTGTTCAACAAGTTAGTCAATTTATGCAAGCACTTATGCATCTTCATCTAGCTGCTGTTCGTTGCATCATTTGATATTTGCAAGGCATTTTTGCTAAGGGATCTTTCCTATGGACTCTTCTATTCGTCTAGTGGCATATAGTGATGTTGATTAGGCTAGTTGTTCTGATACTAGGTGTTCAATTACTGGATGGTGCATGTTTCTTGGTACATTTCTCATTTCTTGGAAAAGCAAAAAGCAAGATCATGTGTCTAAGTCCTCTATTGAGTTTGAGTATTACGCTATGTCTTCTGCATGTTCTGAGATTGTTTGGCTTCGGGGATTATTGGCTGAACTTGGGTTTCCTCTAAATGAGCCTACTCTGCTCCATGTTGATAATATTAGTGTTATCCAAATTACAGCTAATCCAGTATTTCATAAGCGCACCAAGCACATTGAAGTAGATTGTCACTCTATTCTTGAAGCATATGATGCACACATCATCTCTGTTCCTCATATTAATACTAAGCTTCAAACTACGAATGTTTTTACTAAGGCTCTCTCCCAACAACACCATCAATTTTTTGTTAACAAATTAATGCTTTCTGACCATCCATCATCAATTTAAGGGGGGATATTAGTGGCAAAAATTATGGCAGTGATTATGGATGAGATTTTCTTCTAATTTATAGCTGTATATATTTCCTTTCCTAAGATATCCTATAATATTAGCTGTATATATATTCTTACCTAAAATAGTTTAGCAAAATTAATGTAAATAGCCGTTAGAATATTAGCTGTAGGTACTATCTAAATAGTTGTACTATAATTCTTATTTAAGGGAAAGGATCCTCAAAAAGAGGGCATTCAGTTATTCATTAAAAAATTGACAATCACAGCACCTGAATCTCTCTTTAAAATTCAATATACTAATGTGCCCCTTTCATGCTTTATTGGAATTCTTGGCACGTCATAGAGGAACTCATCTTTGCACAAAATAGATAACCATTTCATTGTTCTTTGAGTCTGTGCTTATGTGTTTAGGGCATAGCATGGAGATTCTGTTAAGTTCATAGAGAATAAGAGTATTCTAAGTATTCTTTTGCCAATTTGATATGGTGTTTGAGATATTGATTGGGATATGCTTCTATTTTGATTACTGTGAATGAAAAACGTGATTGTGTAGTAGTAACATGAATTACCTTAGGCTATTACCATTTGTATGTGGTATTTGTCTTCCCTGTGATTATTCTATATTTTTGCATAAAGCATCATAACATGCTAAAGATTTCAATTAGATAGTTATCATCTTGATGGGTTGATGCTTAGGAATTTGTTGAATGCAAATTGTGGGATTGATCAACTGTATATATAACTAAGTTGTGGGATTGAAATGGTAAATTGATCCATGGTTTTTGGAATAGGAATTTGAAATCTTAAGTGAATATAAATGAGGATTGAACATTGCATAGATAAGTATTATAATGGAGGAAATGATCGACATGAATTCTCACTTTCTCCTTCTGTTATTGTAATCAGGTTGATTTATTGAAAAAGAATAAGCTTGGGTTTGATGAGGCCATCAATTATAAAGAGGAACACAACTTGGATGCTACTTTGAAAAGGTTAGTTAAAAGGTATCAAAAATTACTTTGAAGTCATGGCATTTATACTTTCTATCAAGCTTATTTTAAAAAAAAAAAAATTCAATGTTAATCAATATGAAGTAGACAATTAACAGCCAATTTGGCATTCTTATTTTGAACCAAAAATAAAAGAAGAATCTTGTTACTTAAACTAAGAAATTTTAAGAATAACTTTTTAGGCTATGAATTAATGAGAGAATTTGCATCTTCAATATGCATTAACATAAGAGAAGAGGGTTAAAAAGGAATACAACTACATAAGAGAGATTGCCTCTGTTATTATAACTTTAAGATTTAAGATTATTGTTGTTATTATAACTTTATGTCAATGGGAACAACATAATTTCAAGAATTATACTTAATTGCTTTTACATTGGTAAAGATACTTTGAAGTAAAACTCCTTGTGGATGGTCAACAATACAGGTACGAATTAACAAAAACAATTTATAAATTTAAAAACAAAAATAAAATTCCTTTTTACCATATATATATATATATATATATATATATAGAGAGAGAGAGAGAGAGAGAGAGAGAGAGAGAGATCAATCTTAATTTTCAAAGTTTTATTAAGATCAACTCTTGAGCAACAACCAATACATGTATACTACTTGGTTAATAACTCTATATACTATTTGGTTGTTGCTCAAGAGTTGCTCTTAATAAAACTTTAAAAATTAAGATTGATATATATATATATATATATATATATATATATATACTAGGCTATAACCCATGCGTTGCTGCAGGATTTTAATTTTATTAGATTTATAGCTAGAATAAATAGGATTGTGCAATTTAATTTACAATTTTAGGTGTTTAAAAGTTTTATTTATTTATTTTTATTTTGCAAAGAAAGAGAGAAAACCAGAGATATAAGTGGCGATAATGATGAGAAATAGAAGGATAAGAAGATGGACCTTAGTTTGAAAATAATTGTTATATGCAAAAAAAAAAAAGAAAAAAGAAAAAAACGTTAAAGAAAACAATAATGGCGGCATTTTAATTTGTTCAACTCCAACAATAGGTCTTATAAACCAATTGAAACAAAAACAACCTTCAAAATCTTGGTATTTTGCATCAGCCACAGTCTAAAAGAAAAGGCACGATGACAAAAGGTAAGATTGAACTGAATTGCATTGGTTTTTCAAATCATTTTTCTTTGGCTTTAAAGCAATATATAGTAAAATGGGTTTTCACGGTTCATTTATTCTTATTTAACTAATCTAATTTTTTTTTTGAAATTTACTACTAATACCTATATAAAAAGTTTGATAAAATTTAGAAAATTTATAACATTGCATAGCAATAATTTAACATTACACATTAGATAATATAGTGAACTTAATTAGCCAAACATATATATTGTTTCATGTTCAAAGTAATAATACAACATGTTTGTTTAGGAAGATCTACATGAAATTGTTCAGGAACATTAGTGAAGGAAATGAAATATTTTGATGAGAAATTGAGCCAGTGATATTGTTTGGTGGATGATAAAGAATCCTGCAATAAAAAAATAATTATTACTTAATTATTTATGGATTAATAAAAAGAAAATGTATGATTTTTTTTTTTTTACCCTTGATAGGTTAATGGCACTGTGGTTGATCTTCATTTTTGTTTGCTGCTGATGGACATTCTTCACTGTAAATTAAAAAAAAAATACTAATTAAATATGTTTTTACTAATGTGATAATATTTGATAACAACAATTATTTTTAAGTGGGATTTTTTTTACCTGAGACGATTTTTCTTTATTAGAGATTCTTCTGGAAAAAAATCCTTATATAATGGCAGAATTGTTTTAGATGCATTTGACGAATTGGAACCTCTAACCATCTCGGTGTTGTCAATGTTTGAGAAATCCAAACAACACCTAACATTTTTTTTCTTATCCGTCAACAATGGCCTTCAAAGGATTATGGTGTTAGTAGGGGATGCTTGTTTAGAAGGGCAAATAGATAAATTAGAAGAATGTTCATCTTTGAAGACATGAGTAACATTGAAAGAATATTTGTAAGCGTCATCGGCACGATTACTAAGAACAACTTGAAATAGTTTGCGAAGGCCATAAATTTTTGCAATTAGTGGTGGAAGTGAAAACTTACCTTTGAACCCTTGAGCAAGATTGCTTGCTGGAAAGCCAGTTAGCTTAGTTGCTTATGCACCAAAAATATTGAAATCAGTTGATCTAGTATCATCTTCCACAACACAATTTAACTTGTACTAAACATTATGCAATAAATTAATTTTGTATTTAAATATTTAAACTAATTATTATAAGAATTAAGAAGACTTAAAAAAAAAAAAAAGATACCAATAAAGAGGAGGTTCTTTTAGCATTCCACAATCTCCGCACCAAAGTTTATTGATATAATTCTGCAACCCACACTTACATTGAGGACATGCTCTATACCACCAACCACTTGAAACATCAATTTCTTTAATTATAACTTCACATGAAAATCTAATGTCCTTTATAAATTGTATAAATATAATATAAGTATTAGTGAATATTAAAGCAAGAAAATAAACATGTAAGTATTATTACAAAAAAAAAAAAATGATTATACCTTGTTAGAGTGAATGTCCAATGATAAGAGGTCTTTTATCTTTCTTCGATTTACATTTCTTTGAGCTTCAATATCAATAACCAATTGATTTTTAACCTCAATTTTTTCAATTTTTTCAAATGGCTCAAGCAATCTGTTTGACAATAAAATGTGTTATTTTTAGTTATTATTAGAATGAGATAAATTACAAATAAATGATATAAGTTACCTTTGTTTAAAGTCATAAACATTAGCAATATCTAAATTAAGAAAAAATCTTTATTGTCGAAAAACTATTGGTTGATATTTTAGCTGCACGATAAACATATAAATAGGAGTTAAACCTTGAATGCATCATAAATAAAATTGAAATAGTAATGCGAAAGAATATTTTGTTTACCATTAAATTTTTTTGATTATCATTGATAAAAAAGTAATGATAATTAGTCCATTTGATTCCATGGCAAAAACATCTTCTTCTGGAAAGTCAATTGCTGTCTTATCCCAAAGAGTGACACTTAATTTGTCATTGCTGTATATAAAATGCAAATTATTTTAGTAGAGTATTTAAAAAATGTAAAATTCGCAGTAAGATAATATTTATTTTAACATGCACTATATTGGCCCTTATAAATTTAGCTAACACAATCTATGATTCTTAATTTTTAGTTGGTGCTTCTTAGCAATCCTTTCATTGGCATTAATTTCTTCAATTCCTGTAACTGAAATTAATTGACCTATAACATTTGCAAGAATTAAAAAAAGTGTAGTTAATACAATGACTATACAAGGCAATTGTATTAGTATTTTTTCATTAAAAGATTACCTATTAAAAATGTCTTGTCACCAACTTTCAATTTAATCTCATCAAAGCTATAAAATTGAAGCTTGTCAAATGGTATGTGAGGATCATCTTTAGGAAGAAGCTTCAAAAATGCGTTCCTTGGCAACCTTATCCTAAATGAATACAGACTTATCTTATAGTTGGCCTGGGAAGGCATAACCATAAAGCCTGATATGTGATAGGTGCTTCCTTCATGAGGTACGGGTCGGAAATGCTCAATATTTTATTTTGGAACTGTGCCTTGCATTATATCCCCCTAAAAAAATTAATGAATTTAGTAAGAATAAAGTATTCATTTTAAGTAAAAAAAAAAATTGAAATGTATGGTACAAACCTTATCGTCAATCATGAGAAATTTAAGGCTAAATATTTCATTGGAATTGTTGATGTTAAGAAAATCCTATATTCTCGCAACACGAACTTTGATTTTATTATTTTTGCTTTCATTTGTAATAGCAGACAAAGTTGTGTACGACATATTTTTTTATAATGTGCCTGAAAAAATAAGAAAATAAAAAAAAGGTTCAACTTTCACAATTTAATAATAAATCATCAAAAATTTCATTATATACAATGTTCTTAGTATAATTCGTGTAATTATTATCATCATCATCAATTTTTTTTTCCATTAACTAATATTCATAAATTCATATGAGAAGTTACCCTAGATAATGCAACATATAATTGGCCATGTGAAAAAACATGATCATGAAGATATAAACCAACTTGTTTTACTGTTTGACCTTGGCTTTTATTTATTGTCATGCAATAACAAATTTTTATTGGAAATTGTCTTCTTTTTAAAATAAATGAAAATTTATTTTCAATATAAGAAATAATAATCCTAGGTATATAAACTTTTTCACCATGATGAGATCCTGTTATTATAATAGCTTCTATAACTTTTGTTCCTAAATTTGTTGTCATTAATCTTGTTTCATTACACAAACCGATGCTAGGATCAATGTTTTTAAGGAGCATAATAGGGACATTTTTCTTTAATTTTATTTCATGTTCAAGAAAACCATTGAAATTTAAAGAATTCAAAAATTCAATTGGATAGAGAACTTCTAGTTCTTCTACACCATTTGATGTTCTACAAATTGAATATGAACTATAATAAATTTTTTCTTCTTTAGGTATTAAATCAATCATTTTCTTATTTACAACATCTACAATTTCATTTGTAGACGTAATAATAGCTCTATCTTTTATGTACGAATAATCAGAATAATTACACAAAAAATTAGAATATGTTTCTTCAATTATTTGATCAACTGGATCACTATAATTTTCAAGCAATAAATTTCTAGGAATTTGAATCCAAATTTTTTCATCATCATCGTTGCTTATTTTTTTAGGTTGGTATTGTTCCATCACCAATTGCTAAAATTTAGTCTGAAAATTTTTTCAATTCACTATTTTCATTAATATCATTTGAATTAGAGGCAAGGCACATATTATAGTTAATCTATATACTTTAAATAATTTTCATAAATAAGATTTTGTGATTGATCCATTAATAATATCACTTTTACTGCCCTTAACAACTGATAATATTTGTCTAAAATTTCCTCCTAATAAAAGAGTTTTTGCTGCAAAAGGATTATTTTCTTTTCCTTCTTCTGAATGACATAATATATCTCTAACTGATCTATCTAATGCTTCAAAACAATATTTATAACTCATTGGACCTTCATCCCAAATAATTAGTTGTGTTTCTGGTATTAATTTTCCTAATTGAGTATTTTTTTTTAAATTTCACATGTTGAAAATTTATTTAAATTTATAGGTATCTTAAATCTAAAATGTGCTATTTTGCCTCCAGATAACAATAATGCAACAATGCCAAATGAAGCAATAACTAATATAATTTTCGCTTCATATCTTAATCTAGAAATAATAACTTCATATAAATATGTTTTACCTATTCCACTAGAGCCATAAACAAAAAAAAAAAAAAAATCCTCCTTTATTATTATTAACAGTATAAATAACATCATCATAAATTTTTATTTGTTCTACATTTAAAGTTAATATTAAATTATCATGTTTATGTCTTAATTCTGTCATATTATAATTTAATTCTTCAAATAATAGTTTATTGTTAATGTCACCAAGTAGAGATTTATCTGGCATTGGCAAATTATGATCGGCTAAAGATGAAGAGTTTTTATTAAAAAAATTTTCCAACTCAAGAAGAACTCTATTTTTTAAATATTTATCTGAAATACATGAAAAAGGAATATTTAAGATATCGCGAATCTCATATTTTATATCGTTTGAAAAATTTTTCCAATATAAATCAAATAGCTTGTCTGGATGACCAACTTCACAAAATAATATAATAATTGCAAACAAATGGCGAAGTTCAAAAGAAGTTGCACATAAAATTGCTTCATCAATTGCATTAGTCCATTCAATATCATTTTCTATTAAACGATATGCAGCACATGCAGATTGAAAAGTAGGATGGATGATTCCATCAACAATTCTAATATCCTCAAAGTTTGTTAGTCCTTTAATAAAATTCAAAAGCATCCGCAAATAATAAAGTTCACTAGAATTAGGATGAACATAAGCAATTCTACCTATACAATGTCCTTTTTTCTGTCTTGTCCATATTTTTTCTCTATTTTGCCATACCCATTTAGTAGGAAATTTGACATATGTTAATGTCCTAGCATCTTCATACATAGTGGTAGTACTCATCCATTTAGTAAACATTGTATGACCCAAATTAGAATTATTTGCAACATATGTTAAATTACCAGAAGATCTAAACAAAATAGTATTCATATTTGGCAAATGTATTGTTAATTTTTCAATAGCTGGATCTCTATATTGTATAAAGTATTTATACAACCTCCAAATAGCTTCATGCAGTGTTAAAAAATGACAATCCAAAAATGTTTGTATTTCATCAATAATATCATACTTAATATTTTCTTTTTCGTCATTACACTTACCATAGTTTTTAATCATAGCTCGAATTCGATCACTACCTTTGCTAATATATTTAAATAAGTATTTGACTAATGTAGACGAAGCACATAATTCAACACAAATATGGGCTTCATATTTACATACCAAATCTTTATTTTAAGGCACAACAAAATGATTATCTATTTTTTCATTATTCTTAATAACAAAATTTCCATTATCCCTTCTTTTATAAGTTGAAAAGCCATTAGAATCAATAATTGTTTCATTTTGAAAATTTTGGGAAAAATTTATTGCATTTTTTGTTTTTCATGCAAGCCGCTGAAGGATTAATAAAACTACATAGACCATGAATCATAAATTTTGAAACTAATTCGCATCCTTCTAAATCTTTTTCCTTTGATGGCAATTCTGCAAATATTATAGAATCAATATCAGAAGGTGTTATTGGTTTATTATCTTTATGAAGCCATAACAAACAATGAATATGAGCTAAGCCTCTTTTTTGAAATTCAACTGTATATAGTAGAGCAATAACTTTGCCAAAATGTTCATTTTTTTTATGTCATCAATTAATTGGTTAACTTTAACTTTGAAAATACGACAAATAATATCAAACCTATCTTCTGATCTTAAACCTGGTATATAATCCAATATTCGTTGTATTTCGATCCATAAAGGATTACATGTAAATGTTATAAATAAATTAGGATGTCCATAAAATCTACAAATTGCCATAGCATCATGATAATATTCAATCATATATCTAGGACTTCCTGTATGAGAAGATAGTAATATTATATATTTTCCAATGTCCTTAGAATTTGTCACATCCCGCTCTAGGGATGGATGGTCCTAGGGATTGGGTAAGCCTAAAGCTACCTAAACCCGTAGAACCCCGGATTATTATGTTAAACAACTAGCATCTACAAAAAGATACAATAAACATTTTGATATTCATTAATATTCATTTAATTTACATATAGTTTGTACATTGACTATTTATTACGATTCCCAGTCTTAAACTATACTAAACCACCAAGTACCATGGAGTTTCTAATATTTACAACCATCAAAATAAATACGAATATTACATGATAGGTTCCACGCAGGAGGGAGAAGCTTTGCTGGAACCACTGATCTACTTACCACCTAAAAATTTATAAACTACTAAAATGATGAGATAAAATCCCAGTGAATAATATATACATACATATATATACAAAATAGAAGGATAAAAGAGCAAAGAGAAGCAATAGTTTAAATAAAGGTATGAATGTAAAGATGACAATCATATTGGCTCTCAAATGACATAATTGTTGCGCGATTTCTGCAAGTGTACAGGTCGTGCCAAGTAATAATGTGTGAATAGAGTGTCGAATCCACAGGGAAGGGTTGACAAGTACTAATTTTATGATTACTCTATTATTTAGAAAATCAATTATGAGATTTATATTTTAAGCTAAAATAAAATTGAAGTAAATAAATGATGATAATATGAAATAAAATTAAAGGCCTAGGATTTAGAATTCATCAATTGATTACCTATGATTACTTTATATATTTTTTAGATTGGATTATTTTTGCTGGAATTAATGATTAAATTTCCCTAAATTATATGATGTTCTCTCTCAAGATACAACATGTGTGTTTATATTAACCTTATGTCTACTCTCGTGATCATAAGCAATTAACACAAACCCATTAAGTTTTATGGAAATCCTTTTAAAAATCACAAAAGAGTGTTCTTATCTCTAAGCAACACATACCCTAAGTCTAATATCTTAATGAACTGATATTGTATTTCCACTCTCGCTACTTCACACAATATCTTAAATCATGCAATTAATGGCCAGTTAATTACAAGCATTAAATTCTAAGATAAAAGATTAATTCCAACAATCAACCCAATCAATTAAATATAAATAATCATATGCAAATCAAAAGATTACATCTAAATCCTAGAAAAATAAATTTAGCTATTCATAATTAAAAGAGAAGAAACAATTAAATTAACAATAAAAATAATAAACATAATAATAACTTATAATTAAATTCAAGAATAGAGTTTAGAGAGAACTTGTTTTGAGATACAATCTTTGATAAACTTGAGCTCCAAAAACTCCTCCTCTTGATAAAAATAACATAAACAAAAAAGAAACCTAATCTATTTTTTTTTCTCTCTAAATATTTTTTTTGATGGATTTCTTTTGATGCCATTTCCCTTTGCCAAGCATGGTATTTATAGACATGTTTGGTGGAAGAATTCAAGTTCCATTAAAATTCTTGCATCAAAATTCAACATTGATGGTTAGGTTGGCCACCAACCATTGAATTCCTTTATCAATATTCAAAAATGGTTAGGTTGGCTATCAACCATTGAATTTTAGCCACCAACCATTGAATTCCTTCATCAATATTCAAAAATGGTTAGGTTGGCTACCAACCATTGAATTTTAGCCACCAACCATTGAATTTATTTCACATGGATTGAAAACTTGAATCATTGCTTGCATCATTATTTTTACTGCATCATTTTGATCTGCAAAAATAAAATAAAAATACTTAAAATATGTTATAATTTATTTATAAATTGTAGAATTATTTATTTCTAAAAATATGTAATAATATTATTGCATTCTCGAGAATTGAGCTAAAATTTAAGTTTAAACAATTAAAATAACTCTAAAAATATAGAGTTATCACACCCCCAAACTTAAGTTTTTGCTTGTCCTCAAGCAAAGGAAAATTCAAAACCTAAACTAGTCCACTTTCGTAGGAAATTACGATTGCATTTAGCGTATGCAACAAGCCTTTAAACCCCTAGGTGTACCATAGAGGACGAGTTATAGTCTCGTGAGGGCTTCCAGTGGTGATACCCACAAACACCTTTAAAAATTTATTTCAAAGAAAAATAAAATATCACAAAAAAAGAAAAAATTTAATCCCCTCATGCTTATGTTGATTTTTTTTTTTTTTTTTTAAAGGTTTCAAGAAATTAATATTTACAAACAACATATCAATAGTATTGCAAATCAAGTTTCTATCTCAGGTTCAAAATAATCCTCATCTTAATCATGCCCTGAATAACCATGCATTAAATCAATCGCAAAGAAATTGTTGCACTTCAGATAGGCATATACACACTGATATCTTTAAATGCCTCTATCAAAAGATATAAAATAGATGTGCAAATCTCATAAGCATGTTAATGCAAATAATCTCCACTAATGGAATTCACAAATCAAGAGAGATCAATAGGTCTTAATTAGACTTGTAATGGGGCTAACACGAGGTCTTTTGGCTTAACAAAAAAACAGGCTAAATGAATAAAAGTAAAATAATTATGCCAAGTTTACAAAATCAATAGCTCAAATAAAGGAATTATATTAATGAAGGATCTTTTTTTTTCATCTTAAGCACTATTCTTTTTCAATGTTTTCTTCTTTTAAGCCCACCTCTTCTTCTTCTTCTTCTTCTTCTTCTTTTTTTTTTTTTTTTTTTTTTTTTTTTTTCACAACATTATTCTAAAGACAAGCAAGAATTATTAACTTTTATTTATTCAATTTTCTTGCTTTCCCCCAAACTTATTTTAAGCAGAAGGTAATCTTTTACAATGAATAATGCTTTTAGTTATTAGAGATCCTTATTTTCTTTTAAAACTTTAATAATTCTCTTTTCTTCATTAAAATGTAAACTTGACAAAATTATCTCACAAACAGGGTGAAGGATAACAATTAAAGTTAATTAACAAAGAAAAGAAGGCTAAAATTAACAAGGCACAAATGGGTAAACTAGGGAAAAAATTAAAATAAGGGTGGATATAAGTAATAGGCTAAACAAACAATGCCTAAATCATATCTCTCTTTCAAAATGAATTCAAAATTTCGCCTCAAAAGTTTGCAAAAACATGTTCTAAGATAGGTGAGGCAAATGAAGATAAAAATGTGTAGAAGCCCTCTCTAAGTAAGCATACACAAATTCAATGCAATCAATATAATGCAAAGTTAAGCAAAACATAATCTTAATAAAAGTTAATTTCTTACCCAAAATAGTTGCTCAACCTGAAATACTTTAATAAATTGTCCATAAATATCAATTATAATCAATTATTAGCCTTTCATCAAATTATTTAATATAAGCATATTTTATCGAAAAAAAAAAAATTTAAATTTATTCATCAAAACACAAAAGAAATGACTGAAAATAAAAAAAACAAACTAAACTTCCCCCAAACTTGCAATTAACATTGTCCTCAATGTCAAAAAAATCAATCAAAAGAAGAAATACTCCCTCTTGTAGAAAATTGGATTTCAAATTGTAAGCAGGGTGTGCATTCCATCTCTTTGTTTCCTATAAAACATCATGAAACAACTAAAAGCAAGTATGAGAAATTAATCACATAATTTTTTTTTTGTATATAATTTTTCTTTTTAATTATTTTTTTAATTTTGGAGAATAAATAAATAATTAAATAAATAAAGAAGTTAGAAATTTGGGTTGCCTCCCAAAAGCGCTTAATTTATAGTCTTTAGCTAGACTTTCTCAGAATTTTGATCACGTGGCCTCTTTTAAGGAGTAAACCATCCCTTGTTCCACCAAATCTCCACTAAAATAAGGTTTAAGGCGTTGTCCATTTACTTTGAATGTTTCTCCCACATTGTTTTGTAGCTCCACAGCTCCATGATGATGTACCTTTACTATTTGAAACGGTCCTGACCATCTAGATTTCAACTTCCCTGGAAAAAGTTTCAAACGTGAGTTGAAAAGCAATACCTGTTGTCCTTTCTCGAAATGCCTCTTACGGATGTGTTTGTCATGCCAACGTTTGGTGCGCTCTTTATAAATCTTGGCATTTTCATAAGCTTCCAGTCGTATCTCTTCAAGCTCACTCAATTGAAGTAACCTCTTGTGACCAGCAGCTTCCACATCCATATTCAACTTTCTTATTGCCCAGTAAGCTTTATGTTCGAGCTCCACAGGTAAGTGACATGCTTTACCAAAGACAAGTCGGTATGGAGACATACCAATTGGGGTCTTGAAAGCAGTCCTATATGCCCACAGAGCATCATCCAATTTGAGTGCCCAATCCTTCCTAGAGTTATTCACTGTCTTTTCTAAAATATTTTTCAATTCTCTATTTGAAATTTCCACCTGACCACTCGTTTGAGGATGATACGGAGTGGCTACTCTATGGTTGACTCCACTTTTCTTTAACAAAGCGTCAAAAGCCCGATTACAAAAATGGGAGCCTCCATCACTGATAATGGCTCTCGGAACACCAAATCGAGAAAAAATATTCTTCTTAATAAACCTCAGCACAACTCTAGAATCATTGGTAGCACTTGCAATTGCTTCAACCCACTTCGACACATAGTCGACCGCTACCAAAATATATCGATTGTTTAGGGATGAAGGGAATGGCCCCATGAAATCAATCCCCCAAACATCGAATATTTCAACCTCTAAAATCCCATTAAGCGGCATATCTTGCTTTCTAGTTATGTTCCCTGTTCTTTGGCAACGATCACAAGACATCACAAAGTTTCTAGCATCCTTATACATAGAAGGCCAATAAAAACCACATTGCCATACCTTTGCAACTGTCTTATCTGTGCTTGCATGCCCTCCACTTTCCTTAGAGTGACAATGCTCTAAAATGCTTGGAATTTCCTCCTCTGGCACGCATCTTCTGATCATCCCATCTCCACAATACAAGTAATTGACAAAATCAGCAAACCATGGAGTTGATCCCTTCACTACCCATAACTGCTCCTCTGGAAAATAATCATTGACTGGCTCATCATCTTCAGCTGTTCGCTTCCGTTCCAATCTAGACAAATGGTCTGCAACCACATTTTCCACTCCTTTCTTGTCCTTGATTTCTAAGTCAAACTCTTGAAGCAAAAGTACCCATCTAATCAATCTGGGTTTGGCATCTTTCTTGGACATTAGGTACCTAATTGCTGCATGGTCTGTGAAGATTATTACTTTTGACCCAACCAAGTAGGAGCGAAATTTTTCTATCGCCACTATCATTGCCAACATCTCCTTTTCAGTAGTTGCATAATTTTTCTGTGCATCATTTAAGATCTTGCTGGTGTAGTATATCACATGTACCTTTTTGTTCTTTCTTTGGCCTAAGACAGCTCCAATTGCAAAGTCACTTGCATCGCACATGATTTCAAATGGCAAACTCCAATCGGGCGATGCAATAATGGGAGCTGAAATCAAAGCTTTCTTTAACCTGTCAAAAGCACTCAAGCACTCCTGGTTAAAATCAAAAGTAGCATCTTTATTAAGCAAATCACAGAGAGGCTTAGCAATTTTAGAAAAATCTTTGATAAATCGACGATAAAAACCGGCATGGCCAAGAAAACTTCTTATCCCTTTTACATTAGCAGGTGGAGGCAATTTTTCAATAGTCTCTACCTTTGCCCTATCTACTTCAATTCCTACTTGAGAAATTTTATGCCCTAAAACAATTCCCTCTTGTACCATAAAATGGCACTTCTCCCAATTTAGCACTAAATTGCACTCAACACAACGTTGTAAAACTTTTCTCAAGTTTTCTAAGCATGCATCAAATGAAGAACCATATATAGTAAAATCATCCATGAAGACCTCCATGGACTTCTCAACAAAATCAGAGAAAATAGACAACATGCAACGTTGAAAAGTAGCAGGGGCATTACACAAACCAAAGGGCATTCTTCTATATGCAAAAGTACCATAAGGACATGTAAAAGTGGTCTTTTCCTGATCTTGAGGAGCAATAGGAATTTGAAAATACCCTGAATAACCATCTAGAAAGCAAAAATATGCATTACCTGCAAGCCTTTCTAACATTTGATCAATAAAAGGTAAAGGAAAGTGATCCTTTCTGGTAGCATTATTCAGTTTCCTATAGTCAATGCACATTCTCCATCCTGTTACAGTCCTAGTGGGAATCAATTCATTATTATCATTTTTCAAAACAGTCATCCCACCTTTTTTAGGTACTACATGCACAGGACTAACCCAAGAGCTATCAGAAATGGGATAAATTATTCCTGCATCTAATAACTTAGTAATCTCAGCCCTAACTACTTCTTTCATGTTTGGATTCAACCTACGTTGATGTTCAATTACAGGTTTGTGGTTATCCTCCATCAAAATTCTATGCATGCAAATAGTTGGACTAATCCCTTTAATGTCAGAAATATTCCAACCTACTGCTGATTTAATTTCCCTCAAAATTCTCAATGTTTTCTCAAGTTGAACATCATTCAAGTTTGCATTCACAATCACAGGTAAAGTATCATTGGGACCAAGAAATGCATACCTGAGATGTGCAGGAAGTGGTTTTAACTCAAGAACTGGTGCTTGCTCAATTGATGGTGGAGGAAGTGACTTACCTTTTTCCAATTCTTCAAATTGTTGTCTCCTATAGAAAGGCATAGGTGAACTCCCCTCAAAAAGATTAACAATTGTGGCAACCTCATGATTTTCATTCTTACTAGTTGCTCCATTAATCAAGCATGTTTCTAGGGGGTCTGCAAAATGCTTTTCCTCCAAGACTTTTTGAACTTCCTCATCAATGACATCAATTTGAAAGCAACAATCCATGATGGCAGGTTGTTTTTCTGCTTTAGCAATGTCAAACTCAATCTCCTCATCACCTACTCTCAAAGTCAATTTGCCATGTTTTACATCAATTAAGGCTCCTGCTGTTGCTAAAAATGGTCTTCCAAGAATCAACGGGATCTCAACATCCTCATCCATGTCCAATACCACAAAGTCCACAGGTATATAAAACTTACCAATTTTTAACAAGACATTTTCAATGATACCTATTGGATACTTAACAGAACGGTCAGCTAATTGCAAGGTCATTGTGGTTGGGGTTAGCTCACCCAACCCTAATGTTTTACAAATAGATAAAGGCATAAGACTAACACTAGCTCCTAAATCACATAAAGCCTTTTTAAATTCAGTGGTACCAATTAGACAAGGGATAGAAAAGTTACCTGGATCTTTGAGCTTTTGTGGAAGTTTGTTCTGAATAATTGCACTGCACTCCTCAGTAAGTGCTACCACAGCATGCTCCTCAATCTTCCTCTTGTTAGACAGTAAATCTTTAAGGAACTTCACATAGGATGGCATTTGTGCCAAGGCTTCAGCAAACGGTATGTTTATGTGAAGTTGCTTAAAAATTTCTAGAAACTTCTCATATTGTTTGTCTGTCTTCTGCTGCTTCAATCTTTGAGGATAAGGAATGGGTGGTGCATAAGGCTTGACTTGTGAAGGTTTAGATACCTCCTCTCTTTTTTCTTCTTCAGCTTGATTCATTGGGGTATCTTCTTTTGAAACTTCACCACTATATTCATTTGTTTTCTTTGGTACCATTTCTTCAAGTTGCTTGCCACTTCTCAAAGTAATTGCCTTGCATTGTTCTCTAGGATTAATTTCAGTTTTGCTAGGCAATGTACCTTGAGGTCTTGCATTAAAAGAGTTAGCCATTTGTCCCATTTGAAACTCCAAATTTCTATTTTGGCTAGCAATTTGATCGACTTTCATCTCCAACTTGTCATATTGTTTCTCCAATTTGTCAAACCTTTCAGAAGTGGCTCCAATGAATTTCTCCAAAGCGGTTTCGTAGGAAGGCTTGATTTCTTGTAGTGTTTGGGATGGAATTTGATTTCTCCCTTGAAAGTTGGATTGGTATGGTGGCCTTAGATTGCTTCCTTGATTTCCTTGATTTCCCCATGCTAAGTTGGGGTGGTTCCTCCATCCTGGATTGTAAGTGTTCGAGTAGGGATTATTTTGTTGTCTATTGGGGTTAGAGACAAATTGGACTTGCTCTACTCCATGGCATTCAAAATTATGATGATTACCCCCACATGAGTCACAAACAATTGGATGACTACTTGATGGGGCATTAATGTTTACTCTCTCCAATGACTTGGCAATTGCATCAACTTTTGCTGCAAGAAGAGAATACCCATCATCCTGTTGAACACTTGCAATCCTCCTTGTTGTAGTCCTTTCATTGGACCAATGGTAGTTGTTAGTCGCCATTTGCTCAAGAAGATTATGAGCCTCGATAGTACTTTTGTTCATAAGAGCTCCTCCAGCTGCTGCATCAATTGTGCTCCTTATTTGATTTGAAAGACCATTGTAAAAAGTTTGCACTATCATCCAGTCTGGGATACCATGATGAGGACACTTTCTTTGTAAATCTTTAAACCTTTCCCATGCTTCATATAGTGTCTCTCCATCGAATTGAATGAAACTAGTAATATCATTCCTTAGCTTAGCAGTCTTTCCAGGAGGGAAATATTTTGCCAGAAAAGCACTTGTGAGTTGATCCCATGTAGTGATTGACCCTGGGGCTTGAGATATCAGCCAAGTTTTTGCTTTATCTCTAAGAGAAAATGGGAAAAGCCTCAGTCTAATGGCATCATCAGTAACACCATTCATCTTGATTGTATCACAGATTTCTAAGAAATTTGCCAAATGAGCATTGGCATCTTCCATGACTCCTCCTCCAAACTGGGACTGTTGAACCATCTGAATGAGTGAAGGTTTGATTTCAAAATTGTTGGCTGCAACAGTGGGTCTTTCTATGCTGGATTGCATAACTGAGTTTGGCATAGCAAATTCGCGCAGTGCCCTATTAGCTCCATTGTCTGCCATTTCTTCCTCTGCTCCTTCAAGTCTTTCCTCAAAAGTTTCTTGCTCAAATTCTTCTCCTTCTTCCAAAGCCTCTTGCTCGTTGGCCTTGTCTGCTTTCTCTTTTCTAAGTCTCTCCTTTTTGGCTTTGGTTAAAGCCTTACACCTTCGCTCGATTTCAGGATCCAATTCCTCTAAAATTGCTTCAGGATCGTTTCTCATAAACACCTATACGAGCTGTACAAATAAAAAAAAAATTCAGTTTTAAAAATAAATCAAGGTGTCTAAAGTAATAGAATATATCAATTATATTAATATTGTCAAAAATTGCCTTCCCCGGCAACGGCGCCAAAAACTTGTTGCGCGATTTCTGCAAGTGTACAGGTCGTGCCAAGTAATAATGTGTGAATAGAGTGTCGAATCCACAGGGAAGGGTTGACAAGTACTAATTTTATGATTACTCTATTATTTAGAAAATCAATTATGAGATTTATATTTTAAGCTAAAATAAAATTGAAGTAAATAAATGATGATAATATGAAATAAAATTAAAGGCCTAGGATTTAGAATTCATCAATTGATTACCTATGATTACTTTATATATTTTTTAGATTGGATTATTTTTGCTGGAATTAATGATTAAATTTCCCTAAATTATATGATGTTCTCTCTCAAGATACAACATGTGTGTTTATATTAACCTTATGTCTACTCTCGTGATCATAAGCAATTAACACAAACCCATTAAGTTTTATGGAAATCCTTTTAAAAATCACAAAAGAGTGTTCTTATCTCTAAGCAACACATACCCTAAGTCTAATATCTTAATGAACTGATATTGTATTTCCACTCTCGCTACTTCACACAATATCTTAAATCATGCAATTAATGGCCAGTTAATTACAAGCATTAAATTCTAAGATAAAAGATTAATTCCAACAATCAACCCAATCAATTAAATATAAATAATCATATGCAAATCAAAAGATTACATCTAAATCCTAGAAAAATAAATTTAGCTATTCATAATTAAAAGAGAAGAAACAATTAAATTAACAATAAAAATAATAAACATAATAATAACTTATAATTAAATTCAAGAATAGAGTTTAGAGAGAACTTGTTTTGAGATACAATCTTTGATAAACTTGAGCTCCAAAAACTCCTCCTCTTGATAAAAATAACATAAACAAAAAAGAAACCTAATCTATTTTTTTTTCTCTCTAAATATTTTTTTTGATGGATTTCTTTTGATGCCATTTCCCTTTGCCAAGCATGGTATTTATAGACATGTTTGGTGGAAGAATTCAAGTTCCATTAAAATTCTTGCATCAAAATTCAACATTGATGGTTAGGTTGGCCACCAACCATTGAATTCCTTTATCAATATTCAAAAATGGTTAGGTTGGCTATCAACCATTGAATTTTAGCCACCAACCATTGAATTCCTTCATCAATATTCAAAAATGGTTAGGTTGGCTACCAACCATTGAATTTTAGCCACCAACCATTGAATTTATTTCACATGGATTGAAAACTTGAATCATTGCTTGCATCATTATTTTTACTGCATCATTTTGATCTGCAAAAATAAAATAAAAATACTTAAAATATGTTATAATTTATTTATAAATTGTAGAATTATTTATTTCTAAAAATATGTAATAATATTATTGCATTCTCGAGAATTGAGCTAAAATTTAAGTTTAAACAATTAAAATAACTCTAAAAATATAGAGTTATCAATAATTCACTTAATCACACATTTATAATAAGCAGAGGCTACTATCTTGGTAGCATGCTTTTTCCCATATATAGTTGATCAGACTATATGGCTAGGGGCTTAACCCTCCCTAGCTCGGGTTTATAATTCATTGTGCACAATGTCTGATACAAAATTTATGCTACTCCATCAGATGAGTAGCTCTGTCATTTGATATCCAATCAAATCACAGGGTTTACTCAATAATTAAATTCAAAGAAAGGGGATTAAACAACATAAGTTCATTTGAAAAATCAAAGTCATTAGAACATATCACAAGGTGCTACAAAGTCGAACAAGGTAATTACAAAGAAGCAAACAGGTTTCAAAGATTGCCATGAACAATTAGAAATTCAATGTAAGCCATAAGGTATTCCAAAGCAAGAAGGAATCAATGAAAAGGGAGCAATTCAAATTCAAAAGATCATCAAGGAGCATTTCACAAGCAAATATCATATAAGGGTATAAGTTCATTTTGGCATGAACATATATATACATATGCATATATTACTCACCAATGAAAAATAGACCCCGAAGCTTTATTCCTTAATCCTCAATCTCCTTTTCTTGATCCTTAGAAGCTAAAGAAGCAAAATACATTATTTTAATACTAAACATTATTGAGAATACTTAAACTAATAGTATAAAATGCATGATTTACGTTTATTTTTTTGTTTCGAGCATTTAATTTGTTTTCTTTAATTCTTTAGTTTAATTTAACTACATTTATGTTTATTCACAATTTAGGCATACATAACCTATTTATTACTTTAGGGATGATATATTATGGAATTTACATGTTAGGTATTTTCTTGGCAATTTTGTAGCAAGCATTGGATTTTCTTTGGGACATTTTATGGAACACTTGGTGGGTATGACTTTGGTTATATTTTGGAAGAGTTTTGGGGCAAATTGGAAGAAGCCCAAATTGTCCTACATAAATTCACATTGACAACAATATATTCCACAACTCATTTGAAATTTAAAGGCCAAGCAAAGGGTTCATTCCAACATGAAAAATCATGAAAAAAAATCAAGCATGAACAAAGGCAATTTTGCCTTCTAGGGTTTGGCCAAACGTGGCTCTATCAAGGGGGATTCTATAATTCAAACTAAGGTTATTTCTATGTTATATGATGCTAAGCTAACACATTTAAGCAATAAAATTGGAAGAAAACAATCTTGAAGTGGAACTTTGAACATATAGGTAGAATTAATGATTTTAAGCAACCTAGGTATTTTTCTTCAAATTCAATGATTCCAATTGTTGGAATTCATTCCTTAAGCATTAGATTTAACTATTCTAAAGTCTTTTTAGGTGAATTTAAAGTTTTAGCAACAATTTGATTTGAGGTGTATTTGAAGAGTTAGGAAGTTTTCCATGCCAATTACACTAATTTGTCACATAATTTTTATACTAAATCATCTTTTCCACTTACTAACATCTATCGCTATGAATTAAAATCAAGAAAAATGGACTAACCTTGCTTTTCTTAAAATGGAAAATTTCTTCCAATCTCCACTTCTTCAACTTCTTGCTTATTTCTTAATTAATTCTTGGTGGGAAGTAATTTGGATGGTGAAAGGAGATTATTTGCTAAAAGTTTGCAATGGTTTTTCTAAAGAAAATTGAAAGAAAAAAAAATGGAGAAGAGGGGTTGCAAGCATTCGACCAAGAGGAGAAAAAGAAGAGAAAAATTCTGATTTTTTGTACAGAAAATTCTGGAAAATCTGTTATATGGGCAGAATTTAGCCAAATTACAGTTTAGTCCTCTAATTTTTTGAAGTTATGCAATTTGGTCCTTGCAAATTTACAGTTTGGTCCTTCTCCATACAGTTTTAAATGTTAATATTAAACTTAACTAAGCTTTAATTAAGGTATTTATTCACTTTTAGATTATTATTCAAAAATTATAAATTTCACTAAACAAATTTCAAAAAATATTGTATTTTAAATACTTCTACAATTTGGTATATATGTGGTTTCACTATGGTTTTATTTATATTTCTCTTTGGTTTTACTTAGGTTTCTTATACTTTTCATACATTCAAATGCTATGCAAAAATTTTATGGAATTCCTTAATATCAACTTCGAATTAAAATTCTAAAATTCACTACCTAACTAAAGCTAATTCCTAGGATGTTACATTCTACCCCCCTAAAAATAAATTCGTCCTCGAATTTAAAATGAACTTACTAGCTTAATCCTGGAACAAGTATGGATACTTCTGTCTCATTTTGGATTCACTTTCCCATGTACACTCCTCCACATTGTGATTCTGCCACAACACTTTGACCATAGGAATATCTTTACTCCATAATTTCCGGATTTGCCTATCCAGGATCTTTTCCGGAACCTCTTCATATGCCAAGGTTTCATCAATTTCCACAATTTGCGAAGAGAGGACATGGGATGGATCTGGTACATATTTGCGCAGCATAGAAATATGGAATACTGGATGTACATGACTAAGACTTGGAGGAAGGGCAAGTCGGTAAGACACATTCCCGACTCTTTCCAAAATCTCGAATGGGCCTAGATATCTCGGTGTCAGCTTACCCTTCTTACCAAATCTCATGACACCTTTCATAGGAGAGATTTTTAAGAAGACATGATCACCGACAACAAATTGCACGTCTTTTCTTTTCGGATCAGCATAGCTTTTCTGTCGGCTGAAAGTTGTTTTCATTCTCTCTTGGATCAAAGGCACCTTTTCCATGGTCTTACGAATTAAATCAGGTTCTTCCAATTGTTTCTCTCCAGGTTCAACCCAACAGATTGGCGACCTGTATTTTTGACCATATAATGCTTCATAAGGCACCATACCAATGGTGGAGTGGTAGCTATTATTATAAGCAAATTCTACCAATGGCAAATATTTATCCCAACTGCCTCCAAAGTCAAGAATACATAATCTGAGCATATCTTCCAATGTCTGTATCATCCACTCAGATTGTCCATCCGTTTGGGGATGGAAGGCAGTACTGAAACTCAATTAAATTCTTAAAGCTTCTTGAAATTTCTGCCAAAATCAGGAAGTAAACTGTGATCCCCTATCGGATATGATGGTGGTAGGAACTCCATGAAGCCTCACAATATTATCCATGTAAGCCTGTGCATACCGAGCAGCAGAATATGTTGTTTTTACCTCCAAGAAGTGGGCTGATTTCGTAAGTCTATCAATAATTACCCAGATAGAATCATACCCATGTGCAGTTCGAGGCAGCCCTACGACAAAGTCCATAGTGACTTGCTCCCATTTCCATGGAGGAAGTTCAATTTGCTTAAGCAGGCCAGTAGGTTTTTGATGCTCGAACTTGACCTGTTGGCAGGATAAACACTTCGACACATACTTTGCTATTTGCTTCTTCATTCCCGGCCATCAATAGTGTTCTTTCACATCGTGATACATCTTGGTTATTCCTGGATAAAGGCTACAAGGTGCATAATGGAATTCTTGTAAAATTCTTTCTCGAATTCCATTCACCTCTAGTACACACAAACGGTCTCCCTGTTTAAGGACACTACCATCTAACTGGAACTCCGATGGCTTTCCCGATTGGACATCCTCTTTAAGCTTTACTAGTTGTGGATCCAGATCCTGTGAAGCCTTGATTTCATTAAGCAGAAAAGGCTTCACCTGAAAGGATGCAATTAATGCTGAAGAAGCAGTTATTTCTAACTGCACCCCTATATTAAATAATTCCTGCAGAGATTTAACAATTGGCCTGCATTCCACCACAATATGCGATAAGCTCCCCATAGATTTGCGACTTAGAGCATCAGCAATGACAATTGCTTTCCCTGGATGGTATAAAATCTGGCAATCATAGTCTTTTACTAGCTCCATCCATCGCCTTTGTCACAAATTAAGATCTTTTTGCTGTAGAATATATTGGAGACTCTTATGATCAGTGTAGATTTCACACTTTTCACCATAAAGATAATGTCTCTAAATCTTTAATGCAAAGACTATAGCAGCCATTTCCAGGTCATGGGTGGGATAATTTACCTCATGCTTCTTTAATTGTCTGGAAGCATAAGCTATTACCTTTCCATTGTGCATAAGTACACAACCCAAACCCACTCGAGAAGCATCGCAATATATTGCAAACCCCCCCGTGCCTGATGGTAGAGCCAATACCGGGGCAGATGTGAGACATGTTTTGAGTTTCTAAAAACTCTCTTCACAAGCATCGTCCCACTGAAATTTTATGTCTTTCTAGGTCAACCGAGTTAAAGGAGCTGCAATCTTGGAAAAATCCTTCACAAACCTCCTATAATACCTAGCCATACCCAGAAAACTCCAAATCTTAGTAACATTTATAGGGTGAGGCCAATTTAGCACCACCTCCACCTTCTTTGGATCCACTTTGATTCCCTTTTCACTAATTACATGCCTAAGGAAACATACTTCTCTAAGCCAAAAGTCACATTTTGACAATTTAGCATATAATTTATGTTCCCTTAGAGTCTGTAGTACCACCCGAAGATGTTCTTCGTGCTCCTTTTGACTTTTTGAATAGACAAGTATATCATCAATAAATACAATGACAAACTTATCTAAATATGACTTAAACACCTGATTCATTAAATCTATAAAGGCTGCAGGTGCATTAGTTAAGCCAAAAGGTAGCACTAAGAACTCATAATGCCCGTAGCGTGTCCAGAAAGCAGTCTTCGGTATATCCTCTTTTCGAATTCTCAACTGATGGTATCCAGACTGCAAATCAATCTTTGAAAACCAACCCGCACCTTGCAACTGGTCGAACAGGTCATCGATTCTAGGTAATGGATATTTATTATTCACTGTCACCTTATTCAATTGTCTATAATCGATGCACATTCGTAAGGTCCCATCCTTCTTTTTCACAAATAGGACAGGTGCTTCCCATCGTGAGCTGCTAGGTCTAATAAATCCCTTGTCCAGCAACTCTTGTAACTGAATTTTTAATTCCTTCAACTCTACAGGAGCCATCCGATACGGGGGAATGGAAATGGGATCCGTTCCTTGATATACTTCTATTTCAAATTCTATCTCCCGTTCAGGTGGCAGTCCTGGTAATTCTTCTAGAAATACATATGAAAATTCATTCACAACTGGAATTTGTTCAATTCCTGCTGCAGTCACCCAGGTATCCAGTACGTTAGCTAAATACCCTTGGCACCCTTTCCTCAAAAGTTTCTGAGCTTCAATTACGAAAATGAGATGGGGTGCCACATTTTCCCTTTCACCCTGAAATACGAATACCTGCTATCCCTCTAGTTGAAATTCCACTTGCTTCCCATAGCAATCGATAGAGGCATGGTGCAAAGACAGCCAATCCATACCCAGAATCACATCAATCTCTAATATAGGAAGCTTTATCAACGTAGCTACAAGCCTCCTGCCATCGATCTCCACCATACAATCAGTATATTGCTGATCTACGATTACTACCCGACCCAACGGAGTGGAGACTTCTAGTGGTTCTGACATTTTTTTACTAGCCCTTCCCAATTTCTTAGCAAATGCAGATGAAATAAAGGAATGTGTAGTGCCAGAGTCAAATAATACATTAGCCATAACATTTTGTATAGAAATCATACCTCCAACCGTGGTGTTAGAGGTCCTAGCCTCCAGCTGATTCAATGCAAATACTCTTCCTTGTCCCCTGGTAGGCTGAGTCTAGGAAGGGGTAGGTACAGAACTCTAGCCCCAACCTCTCCCAGCAGATCCCCGAGACCCTGTCTAGCTCTGCTAAACTGTAGCCTGTGATGCCGGTGGCCCTTCTTGTTGTGATCTCGGTAGTGGACAGTCTCGAATCATATAGCCTTGTTGGCCACATCTAAAACATGCTCTGCTCGCCCATCTGCAGGTACTGGGGGAGCTTTGCCACATCTTGAATAAGTGGCGATAGCTGTCTGTGCAGCTTGGTCTGCTCTACTAGATGCTCGAGAAGCGGAAGGACCTGTCCCAGACTTAGTCTCCCCATGTCGAGAACTGGTCAATGACTATGGGAAAGAAGTCTGTGACCCACTAGCTGCAAGCTTACTATGAAATGATAGTCCTCCAGTCTTTTTCTGGCTGCTCTGACTCTTCCCCAATTTCTTCCTTTGTTCCTTTTCTGCTTTTTTCTCATTATATTTTTCTTCCATCTGGACAGCTTTATCAATCAGCTTTATCAAAGAGGTGAACTCCGAAGTCAATAGAAGGTTGTGTAATAGAGCATGCAAGCCATGCCGGAATCTAATAATTTTAGAAGCTTCATTAGGAACTAAAGCCCAGCCATATTGAGACAGTCTAATAAACTCTTTTGCATATTCCACAACAGACATACTCCCCTGTTTAAGTTGCTCAAATTGCACCAATCTACGTCCTCTTTCCCCTTAAATAAGAAACTCATCAATCATCTGCTGCTTGAATTCTCCTCAAGTTGGTGGCTTGTCGCTATACAAAGGGCCTTCAATATATTGCTCATACTAATCGGCTGCTTGCTCCTTGAGCAACAAACCCACTAACTCAATTACCCTGGCATTAGAACAAGCCATTCTCTTTATCACTTTATCCACCTCTCTAAGAAAATCACTTGGATCTTCCCCCTATTCACCTTTAAATGTCGGCAAACCCAGTTTGAGGAATGTGGACATTTTCATTCCTCCTTCCTTAATAGTCCTCCTAGTACTAGTTGGAGTAGGTGGAGGAACGGGTGTCAGAGGTGACGCTGATGGAGGTACATTAACAGGTAGCACTGGGGGTACTGGAGGCTCCTGCCTAGCTTTTCTAAGTTCTTCATTTTCTCTTCTTAACCTTAGAATCTCCTGCTGCAATGCCTCAATATTTCTATTCTCAGAAGATCCAACCTCATCTTCATGGTGAACTCTCCTCCTAACCGGTGGAGGTCCAACAGATTTGGCTTCATTTGGAGCCACCTGTGAGGCCATCTCCACCTCCACTGGTCTCTCAGGCTGTGGTTGCTGAGGTGGCCTGCCTCGACCCCGACCCCATCCTTGGATATATCTCCTTGGCGGCATCTCACTATAAAAGAAACAAGAAAATATTAATTTACGCTACACAGATAATCCTAACAAAGTGAAAAACAACAAAAGACGAAATAGGAAATTCTATACTCCATGGTTTACCTAATACTTATTCCTAGGTAAGGACTATTGAACCTAGGCTCTGATACCAATTTTGTCACATTCTGCTCTAGGGATGGACGGTCCTAGGGATTGGGTAAGCCTAAAGCTACCTAAACCTGTAGAACCCTGGATTATTATGTTAAACAACTAGCATCCATAAAAAGATACAATAAACATTCTGATATTCATTAATATTCAATGTATAAACTATATGTAAATTAAATGAATATTAACGAATATCAGAATGTTTATTGTATCTTTTTGTGGATGCTAGTTGTTTAACATAATAATCCGGGGTTCTACAGGTTTAGGTAGCTTTAGGCTTACCCAATCCCTAGGACCGTCCATCCCTAGTGCGGGATGTGACAGAATTAGTGTTTCCATGACGAACAACTTTTTTTTTTTATCTCAGAATATAATTCAAATCTTAGTTCTTTTTGGCTTCGTCTTATATAATCAAGTCTTTCTTCTTCAACACATGAAAATGCATCAATTATAAATTGTTGAAATAAATGACCGCCTCTTAATAATGTTTTCCCTTCTCTATGGTGTTGTTGTATTCTAAAAGCATAGTACTCACGCATTGAAAAATATTTTTTCCGGTTGTTTGGATATGAATTTGAAGTAGCATATTCAATATCAACAAAATAACCATCTTCACCATGAGGAAATAAAATAGGATATTGCATTGCCATAAGACTTGGATGTACAAACTAATTCATTTTAAATTTCTTGATTTATGTTCAACAATAATATCTTTCTCTTTTTCAAAAACTCCAAAATCTCCTACTATTAATCCAGCAATTTCAGAAGATGTTGGAAAATTATATTGTGAAGTATCATTAGATCTTTTACCAATTAATTTAAATCTTATAGATAGCAGAGAATTTTCATCAAATCTTTCTCGTGCCATCCTAAATGATTTTGCTATTTCATTATACTCATCAAACATTTCAATTAGACCTTCAATAATAATTTCATTTATAGATTTATGTAATTCATTACTAAGCAAAGAATTAATTCTATTATTAACTTCATTTTCTGTATCATATACATATAATTGAGCAAATTTTGACGGCTCTCCATTAGGTGGTAACAATGAACCAATTATATGATGATTTTGTTCACATATTCTAAAAATATATGGTCCAGGCCTTTTATTTATATCATAATCTATTTTACCACCCATAGATGAAAAAGTAAATATACAATTGTGTAATCTAATATTTTCTCTAAACTTCAAAGACAATGGTCCTCCAAGGGGATTTTATAAATCAAGAAAAGGAGGAGTTTGTTGTAATAAGGGAAGCTTTATTTTTCCTTTTTTGCAATAATTAGTATAATTTTTTTCCAACTATGGGTTGAATCAGTGGCACACTCAGCTAAGCAATATAGCACGCCACAGTGCTCACACTCGTTGTTTGGCATTCCCAAATCTAACTTTTTAAGGTGTGGTCCTATCAAATTATAACTTAAAATTAGTAACTTAAGTTGTATATATATATATATATATATATATATATATATATATATATATATATATATATATATATATATATATATATATTACTTTTATTTATTGACGAAACTTCACTTTACAAAGAAGAACTAGTAGAGACAGTGCGTTTTCTTTTATATCATCCGTTAGTTGATGTTGATACAATTTGATTATCTAACAATACAATAATCAAATTAGATTATATTATTTCTTAATAAAATTCATAAATTTATTTTATTTGTTGTATCATATACCTTGCAAAATTAGTCCATCATCAAAGTTAATATCTACTAAATTTTGTCCATGATCGGCATTAAACGTCAAAGAACCACGAATTCCAAAATTTCATTATTTGTTGTTGAAGAAATAGTGTTAGTAATCTATTATAACAAAATATTTTTTTGAAAATCTAAATATAAAAACAATTATAATAATAAAAGAATAAATTATAAGATAATATATTTTTGCTCTATTTACCTAGTTGTATTGGCACATCAATCAAATAATTCCATACTCAAATCTAAGCGAATCAAAAAGAATGAGTAGAAAAAAGCAAAAGTACATAATAATTTAAAAAAATAATGATAAAGCTAACTATGTAGAAATATTAAATCATTTTTTCAATGAGGCAAAATTTAAAAGGATTTATATGCAAATGCTCACCAAGCTCCCCAAGGGTGCTTAATTTGCCAATCCCTATGAAAGGAAATAGTTTGATTTTTATGTTTTCTAAAAATATCTAGCAATATTAAAAAACATATATTGGAACTAACTGTAAATTTTTAAAAAATACATACCAATGCTCAAATGTAAATTTGATTTTTGTAAAAAAAAACTGCAAAAAAAAATGTAATGGTTAATTTTTATAAAAGGAAAAAAATGCTGAATTTATAGTTTTTGAAAGAATGAAAAAGTCACAACAACTTATACCATTAAAAAAATAACTTAATCCTTTAAATGTGTTAAGTATTTTGTTCATAATATGATCAGCCAATGAGCAAAAAATTATGAGGAAATATTTTTGAATTAAAAAAAAATTTAAACAAATCAATTATGTGTTACTATGAATAAGAAATATCAATTTCCTTTTTAAATTTTTTAGAATAAAATTTATGAGTAAGAAGTGGAGATATCTATTTGGTTTTACTTAAAGTTTAAAATAGGATGCTAATTTTATTTTATGTGCATAAGAGAAAACCACACAAGTACAATAAAATTTAAGAATTCCTGTGTTTTTTTTTTTAACTAAATAGCTGAAATTAATAGCAATAGAATTTTTAAAAAAGTAGAGAGAACTAATTATAGCAATAAGAAATATTGATTAAAAGAACTACTACTATTACATACTTAATAGAAGTTTTTAAGTTCATACATCCAAACAGAGGTTCTTAAGTTCATATATCTAAAGAGAAGTTTTTACAGACATCTAAATATTAAAATAAAACAACATTAATATCTTTAGGCCGCCAAAAGTTAATTTTCTTTTTTTAAACTACAACATTCTTTCTAAGCCTGCATATACCCATAGAAATGAACCCCTACCATATAAAAGTAGCAAAAAGTACACGACTAACAAAAGAAACCATGGTTAAAGAGTTAGGCAAGGAGGAAAAAAAAAAAAAGGATTTAGGCTGTCTCACAGGACATCTGGGACTCTACCCAGAGCAGTCTTAATCTTCTTGAATGCGCTTGTCATTTTTTCATATATTTTTTTAAGAACAGCAAGTTCGACTGCCAATTCATCACAAGATTTTCTCAAACTGTCCTACGTCTTGCTTTTGTAGTATGTAGAAGTTCATTTTGTTGACCACCATAGACCTATGATTGTAATCAACTATTTCTAAACCAAAGGTGGATGATAAGTGGTCAATTTTAGCCAAGGCAGCATCATTTTTTGCCTCTTCTATAGGGATAGAACTAAAACCCATGGTACAGGCAGAACCTTTGTTGCCCAAACAATCAAGGCATGTATAATTGACAGTGCAGAAAAAGCTATTTTCTCCATTAGTTTGAAGTAGTTACTGACCAGGAGACAGTCCTAACTGAAGCAACACATTGTCTGGCAGAAGGTACAAAGGAATTTTTATAATAACCATCTGTTGAACAATAAATATAATGAGGGGAATGGTTCCTAGAAAAATTGGTTTAAAGAATGGCAAAAATCATTATATTTCCAAAGTGGAAAAGACATTTTAAAAACAGTCTTAACCAATTAGAATATTAATTTTCATGCCATGCAAATTTGTGATAAGAAAAAAAAATACACCACAGTAGCTTTATCCATACCAAATAAAAGATAAAGAAACAGAATAATACAAACTTAAACAATGACAAAAAAAAAAAAATAAGTACAAAGAAAAGCAAAAGAAGTCAACTGACCCTTAACAGCAAAGGAAGAAAGTGAGAGGAAGAGGAGAATGCAGTCTGCCCAAGAAAACTATAGAGCAAAAAAAAAAATTGTCATATGCTTTAATGAATGATCAAAATGAATCGCAAGAATACTTTCTTTACAAATCATACTATTTGTCATTCATTTTCAATGTAACATGAAAACAAAGTTTCATGATTTCCAAGGATGAGATAGCCAAAAAAACAACAGGATATACAACCGATGAAGTTCGAAATTAAAGACATAGAAAGAAACCATATGGTCTTTTATGTGGATTTGATTTTCGCTTGTTAATTAATCCTAAAGTTATATAATCACATGATAAACTATATATTTTAACTAACCATATGTGTTAAATAGGTTCAAACCAACATATTACAATAAATTGAATAATTTAAGACAATCAATAACATTATCTATAATTTAAAAACAAATAAGGGAAAATAGTTAGAGGAAGAAGGCCAAGTAAAGAGCTAAAGAACAAAACCAATAAATACCTAAGAAAGAAAACTTGCTAAAAAAGCAGCTGAAACAAAAGGATGCATTTAGTGCTCTTAACATAAGACCTATTTATAATAAAGTTACGAGAAAGAATGAACGAGAAGCCACAGTATAAGTTTTACCAAGAGTGAACGTAACCATTAAGTGGTGGAAAAAGTAATAATATTTTTAAAGATTTTGTTTACTTAAAGCTTATGAATATTTTATACATTAAAAGGTGAGGAAACTTAAATTTTTTTCCTTTATGAAAAATAAAAAGATCAATTTAAAATAATTAACTAAACAAAAATAGAATTAATCTATTAATAAAAGACTGTAATTTTAAGAATTAGTGTATATGATGCATGCATCTCATAATAGAAGAGAGAGGGTATAAGAATGACCTTCATTTAATAAAAGTAATAGAGTAAGCACCTCGGGTAACGGGAAAAAAATAGTTGAAAAAGCAAAGGAAAAAAATGCAAATAATTCAAAGATGAAGAGACTATTTTTTTTTTCATGATTTTAAATAAAAAAGTAAAAAAAATCATTATTTATAACTGTATATTACATCAGCAAAGTAATGATGAAAAAGTACATGTATTAAATATAGAGACCATAAATTAATTTCAGCCACAGAAGCTACGAAGCACAACAGATTTTTTACACCCTTTAAATACTTGGCTTATAATTAAGCCCAAATAGATCTATAACCAGAGCTCAACATCCATAAACCAATCAAATAGAATACGAGCCGATTTTTGGGTTGAAAGATGGATAAAATGAATTGAATATAAACAAACAAATTATCCTAAAAGTAGAGAGTAGAGATACAATAAACTAGAAAAAAAAATACAAAGCAATAATCTTACAAAAATCATAAAGAATTAAAAGAAAAAAAATGCAAACCAAACCAAAAATAAGGAAAAAAAAAAAGTAAGAACATTAATGTAAAACATATACAATAAAGATTAGAAATACATTACATATCAATCTCTTTACAATAACAATGTAATTTAAATCAACTTAATATCATATATATGCATTAAAAATTAAACATAGTTATATATAATGCTTTTTAAGATAATGATTAGAATATCTATTGTTAACATTGTCATATACACAAATTCTTATCAAAAACAAATTGTCCAAAACATACTTATAACATGTATTACTAATATTACCCCAAGCACAATAATCCAAAAACAAATTGTCAAAAATACATTTACAAATCCAGATAAACTAAGTTCAAAAATCTATTTGTAAAAATACCATGCTTTCCCATGCAATCAACAAACCTGTGACATAAAAATAAATAATTAAATTGTTACTCATTCAAAAAATAAGAATCCTATTAACAATCATTAACTCAAAATCAAAGCCAAACAATTCAAATACACATGCATGTAAAAAATTGATTCCAAACAAGAGTACTACAGACACAAACTTGAAAATGGAAAAACAAAATTAATAAGAAAAATCACAAATAAAATTTTCAGCATTTGCATGGAATGATAAAGGATTCACCCTATTCACGCATCAATACTAGAAGTTTGACTTATTAATATCTTGTTTTATATAATATATGTATTCCATGGTTATACCATGAATTTATAGCAATAAAAAGTAAGAAATTAACTACTGCGTGCAATGAGAAAAGGCATCACTTGAATGGAGAGAACAACAACAATAATAATGATCTCTAAACATCCAAGTTGGTTGAAAAATAATATCATTTTTTAGATTATTGGATTCACTATATTCGGGCATCAATGCTAGAAGTAGAACTAAAATAATTAAAGGGACAAAAAAGCTACAACACTCAGACACTGCTACATGAACTTGAAATCAAGCTAAGAGGCAGATTATCAATCAAAATAGAAACTTATCTACAAAATAAAAAAAATAAAAATAAAAACCCTACAACTTAAACTTAGAAGTGATAAATCTTGGAAGTCTCAGTTAAAAGGCAGCATATGATGAGTGTGTGTGTGGACACCCACCTTGGGCATACCTAAAGCATGACCTGTTAAAACATTCTACCTCCATATCCAGAGTCACCCCACGTTAAATTGTCAAACAATAAATATTTAAGCCTTTCATTTCTTGTCTAATTAATGAGACCACACATTACTTCAATTGGTTGAAAGATTATTCATTTTTGAGATAATTGGATCGTGCAAAATATTCAAATTTAAGATCTTTCTCATAAACTTAACCATAAGAAATTAGTCAAACGGGCAGATAATATGAATACAACAACAACAAAAAATCTCTCAATCAACCACAATGAACAACAAAATGGATATACCTTGATTATGTACAGAAAGAGTAAAGTTATGCAATTAAACCTTGATTATATATGGAAAGAGTAAAGTTATGCAACTAACTAATAAGAAATTGAAATTTAACAATGGAAACTTGTATGAAAACAGGATAGAAGCAAGAATTTTAAATAAGACCAATTGCGAAAGAGGAGCCCCTTATCCAGCTTATAGTATTTAAAAAAAAAAAAAACACTCCAATTGGAACACTTCCTCCGTCAAATATTCAATTGGTACTCAAAATTTGACAAAAATGAGCTGCTCTTCATTTGCAATTGTTGGTAATGCAATCTATGAATCTGCAAATCAAAATCCTAATATAATACCATCAACACCAATAAATAGCCAAGTGGTTTCCAAAAAATAAATCAGTGCAACAAAATAATAGCAAAGAACAACTGAAAATAGCATATAAAAGCAAAGAAAAGTTAATAATAGTCAAACTCAAAGGTAAAAATTTCATATGCTACTTAAATATTATTCTTTATTTTTTTATATGTTGATTTTAGTTCTTTCTCTTAATCACTGCCACTTTATCATTTTGTTGGTTTTCATTTTCTATGTTTCCTCACCTCATCAAAGTAATTAAAATTCATTTTCTTTGTAATAAAGAAAAAGAACACTTAACCCACAAAATGGTATTCATGGTTGGAAATAGTCATGGACAGATAAAAACTAAAATGCAAAGATTTGAACTTTCAAGAAATTATTGTTTTAAGCCAAAAGAATCAAACTCGCAAAGTTATGAAATCAATCCATTTATCACGATGTACGAATATTATATATCAGTTCATGATACAGTCAAAATGAAAAATTCTCGAAAATAGAATCCCAAAAATAGAGTAAGGCTCGCACGTACAGGAGGAAAATTAAAAGTCATATTTTACCTTACCCAAAATCTAGTAGAGACGCAAAAATACACAATACTTTTCACTTCTTAGCAAACCTAATTATAAATGTCAAATGCAAAAGCAAAAAGAAGTAGAAGAATCCCAAAGAAAAATGAAAAATTAATTAGGAATTAGGAATTAAACAGCCTCTAATATGGTACCTAAAAAGTATACTTTAATACTTTTAAGAACACTATTAAATGTTAAAACCTTCTATAACGCGTACCGAGGAAGAAAACAGATGCCTGGTTGTTGCTTTCACTGATAATTAAAAAAAAAAAAAAAAAGATAAAGATTGGAAAGATTGGAAATAAATAAAATCATTGCATGAAACGACGAAATCACCCTTCAATTCGATTTCAATTTCACTATTGGTCAACTTGGCGCTTTTATTATATATCAAGATATTATATTATATTTTTTAATAAATAATATTTTTTAAATTTACACATTAATCATTTATGCTATTATAAAATTATTAAAGAATAATATTCATACAAACATTTAATTAAAAAAAGAAAAACATATAGATCAAAAAAAATTCTTTCTAAAAAGTGCCTCACAGTGTCTTACATGTAACCAATTAACTTGAAATATACAGCATATATAACAATATGATTACTTACCATTTATATATAACCTTATAAAAAATTTGATGCTAAACTGTCTCGTCTCAACTAAAATTTTGATTTAGTCTCTATTATCACACATTAGAAGAATAAATACAAATTGGTTTTATGATTTAAACTATTTTTTACATGTAGCAATTGTACTATGGATATGTCCAAGTCAAATAGCAATAATTCAAAATACTTCTGTAATATGCATAAAATTGACTTCATAAGTTATAATTTTATATGATATACCTGTATACATAGATACATGCACATAACAAAGTAAGAATGATTACCTTACAAATATCAAAGTGATAAAGTAATACTAAAAAAGTAATCCACTACAAATGTTAGACGCTTGTCAGGTTTCATTCTTCTTGTTTTTGAGAAACCAATTTTACGAGTGCAAAACATAAAAAGGAATACAATCCATGACATCAATATAATAATTCATAAAAAATAGAGATTATGAATTTTTAAATTTAAAATTTCTAAATTAAACAAAACTTAAGATAAAAAAAAAAAAAAAAAAAATTCAAAGCAACTATAGGAGGCTTCCATGTGGCGAATGAAACTCAACAGAAAACTGAAAATTAATTTCTACATAAACTAAAACAGATATTAGAAACTTTAACAAATTAGATAAAAATATGGCAACAGTAGAAAGCAAGAGAAATAGCAAATTAACAGTTGATTCTTCTCAAAAGTATTCGTCAAGCATATACTAAATTATGTAGTAGTATTCTCTGCTTCTCAATGGCATGTTTCACAATATACCATCTTAATTCATTCCTGAAATTAATTTTTCAAACTATGAAAAAATCTAACAAAAAACAATGATATACGATAAAAAGATAACAAAGCAATAAAAAACAAACTGAAATGATAATACAAAATATTTTTATTAAGGGCCTCTCTTAAACAAAGCATAAGACATTATAACAATTAGAACATAATTATTTTCATACAGAATCAATAATCGTTTTCAAATAAGCATTGGTTTCAAAACCAAAAGGCACCAACTTGAGAGACAAATTGGTAAATTGCAGCAAGTATAATTTTAACTAACGAAGTGAAAAATATCAAAGGCTAAGTATGTCTGGCGATAAAGGCTAGCCATCAGTAAATCAATATAAGCTTAAATTGCAAAAATAATTACTTTTAGATCGGTGTAAAAGAACAATTCAAGATGATGAGAAAATTGTAAAAATAATTACTCTTGTAGTCTCTCTCACTTGAAGGTTAATCATGGAAAGCATAAAGCAGAATGAGTACCGCATACATTCAAAATTTCTGTAAGAAGTATATACTCATCTAAGTTGGTCAGGGAAAAAAAAATCAAATCACAAACCAATATGTATTAGTTAATCATCTAAACTAACTATTGACATTTAAAAATTAATAAAAATGAAAACCCTATAGTATTCTTTGGTCATAATCGCATTCTTAAATTGTATTATTATTTAATATAATTTTAAACATAAAATTTAGAAAATGATCAACAAAGTTTATCGTTTTAAAAACCATTTTGACTTTGAACTTCTCTAAATTAATTAAAGAGAGGAAAAAAAGCAAACTCCACATAAATATTCATATCAATATTCCAGAAATGTTCTAAAAAATACAAACAAAGAACCTTATAATCATTGCATTTGTTGGAATCTTATTAACCATGATGAAAACATTTCAAGAGTTGTTGCAGGTCTATTTGTCACCGAACGAAGCTGTAAAAACCAACAAAAATTAAATCTTAGGGAAGTATTAAGAAAAATAAAATATGTTTGTCATGGAACATATATATTGAATTTAGTTCGGGTTTACATTTAATAAAATTAACAAAAAGCAACAAAAAATCAAAGAAAAAACAAACAAAGCTAAGACAAAATATTTCAAAAAAAAAGAAAGAAGAGAAAAGAAAAGAAAAACACACCTTTGTAATCAATAAATACTCAATATAGCATATTTTAATCTTCAACGAGACAATTTAAATTCAAATACATTGAAGAATAGCTATAAAACTCAATGCTTCTTTTCACAATTAGAAATACAAAACTGAACATCATAAAAGCAAAACCTATTTAAAAATCTCACTAATGTCAGAAAGGATACATTAAGAAAAAAGATTCAAATTGATTTTTCTTGTCAGCTATGCAAAATCATGCAGCAAATTTATGATTTGGATTCATAAAAACAACAGAGCCATTCATAAGGAAATCCCAATAGTTATAATCCCATATATGAACTTAGAAGCAGAAATCATGAAAATTATTAAGGGTGAACATCATATTAGCTATCAACCCCATACTGACAAACTTAAGATTAATGTTTCATAGACATATAGGTATTGCCTAGATGGTGAATTATTTAGTTTTTCATTACGCTTAATGAGTTTAATCTAATTTCTTACAACCACGACAGTAGGTGTAAGATTAAAATTAAATATTGATAATCTACCTTAAAAGAGGATTTTATTTAATTAAAGGAAAATCACCTTTAATTTCAATTTGTTGGAATAATTGCATAAGTGTGTATGAATCATTAGCATAGAAACCAATTGATATCTAAACCCTAGATCTTTCTTTCATTGAATTAAATCTTAGTTAATTTGCTTGATTTATTTTGGTTAGTTTAGTTTTAAATCGATTTTATTAGTTAACTAAAATTCATCTATTCCATCATTCTTTTTCATATATTAAATATTAGAAAATTTAGATAATTTTGGTAATCAATTCATTTCCCTGTGAAATCGACAACTCTTTACTCATTAAAACCATTTGTTACAATAGACCCGTATACTTACAGTGCAAAAAATGCGAACAAGTTTTTGGCCTCGTTGCTTGGAAAACGATATATGATATCAAAGTTAATAATATATATATATATCTATATATATATATATATATATGTGTGTGTGTGTGTATATATATATATATAAATATATATATATATATATATATATATATATATATATATATATACATGTCTATATATATATATATATATATATATATATATATATATATATATATATATATATATATATATATATATATATATATATATATATACACACACACACACATATATATATATATATATACATGTCTATATATATATATATATATATATATATATATATATATATATATATATATATATACACACACACACATATATATATATATATATATACACACACACACACATACATATATATATATATATATATATTTATATATTTATACACATATATATATATATACACATATATATATATACACATATATATATATATACACATATATATATATACACATATATATATATATAGATATATGTATATATATGTATGGACCAATGATCACAATGGCCATCAAACTTAGGGATTGCAGACTGAACAAAATTATTTTCAGTAGCCATATCTCAAGTGCTCACTCTTTCTTTTCTAAAGAAGCTGCAGTTTCTCTCTTTCTCTCTCTCTCTCAAGCACTCTCTCTCAATCAGGCCCCTTATGAAGCTCTGATACTAGATTGTTAAAAACTTTATGCTCTGTTTGATTTCACATGAAATATGAGAGAAAATCATGTTTTATTCAAAACAAACTATTAGCTTATATAAGCCTTTATAGAAGATAGAAGGGAAATAAACAACCCCCGTTTTACAAGTACTAGAAACATGGTAAGTGGCTAATAAACAAACTATAACTATGTGTCCCAAAAAAAAAGGATTATTAGCAGATGAAATCTTAACAAATTCTAAATTTTGACAAATTCTAATAAGCCCAACAAGGGAGAGAGAAACAGCATGAATAAAAGATGAAGAAAAAGAATATTTCTGTCTTTAAATATATTGTTTTGTAACTTTTGTAGAATTCATTTGGAAATTCAACTTATTTTGGTGGAATTTGATTTTAGGTATATTTAATTCCATAGAGTTGAATTCCTAAAATTGAAATTCACATTTTTAAAGTTCCAATCACACAATTTTTTTAAAATATGAAATTTAAATTGAATTCTATAAAATTTAATGAAATTTAGTTATTCCAAACAGGGGGTTACCTTGAATTTCCTTCTTTTTCCTAGATAAGAACTTGGACAGATGAGTTGGAAGAAAGGAAAATATGTGTTTTCTTTAGTGTGTGATTAGGATGAAATAAAGTGACATGTTATTAACGACAAGATGAAGAAGAAAAAATATGGAAATAAGGACAATTTAGATGGGAGAAAAAATGAAGATCTAGACAATTTCCAACAATGAAAATGAAAACAAATTAGAGAATAATATTCCACGTATATTTTTATAAGATATTTTCTTTTTAAAATTGGGATCTACATTGACTATTTAGTAGGATCCACATGGCTATCGTGTGAGACTCACTTGACACTATTCATTTTCTAAAAATTCAGTAAATTTTCATGTTTATACTATATTCAATGTTAATTAATTTGACATTAATAATATTTTCTTAGAAAATAATTTTTTTAAAAAAATAAATGACAATTTAGGTTATTTCAGTTTTCAGATATATTATGATACTTAAAATACTTAATTTTTACATGTCTCGATATACTTAATTTATTTTTTGTGTGTGTTTTGCATTCTTATTTTTGGCTTCCTAATTTTTGAAAGCTAGCTGGCACGGATGTACAAAATATAAATTTAACTATTTTCATTGTGCTTGCTTCATATCATGGATAAATAATCGTTGTAAGTCGTTGGAGAGATTAGTGCGTCACCAAAGTCTTCTAAATTAAGATATTAACGTCTAACTTAAGAAGCGCCTCTTTTTCATGCAAAATAAATAAATTAACGATAACTATGAATTGTGAGCCCCAGCATTTAATTTTCAAGAACAAAGTAGGGAGATGAATTCCCAATTTCCTTCATTGCGTGTTAATTGTATTAGCGTTGACTGATTACCTACTATAGGCCAAGTCAATGCTCACTGCCAAAAATGAAACTTAATTTTCTAAAATTGACTTTAAAAAGACTTAGTATTCTAGTTGTTATAAAAGTCAAAGAATTATTCTTCAACATATTCATTATAAAAGTTGTTTTCGTTTGTTATTTTGAGCATTGGAAAATGAAAAATATTATTGCAAAGATGTTGGGTTTATGGTTAGGGATGATGCTCTTTTATCCATGGATATCATCCACAATAGCAACCATAATACCCAGTGATTGTCCTCGAACATGTGGGAATATTTATGTTCCATACCCATTTGGAATCAACCATACTACCAGTAAGATTATTAATCCCAATTGTTCTTCCATTAACAATACTGTTTTCGTGCTTACATGTAATTCCAGTTATCATCCTCCTCGACTGTATTTTGGAGGATTACATGTTCTCAATATCTCATTAGAGGAAGGCACTATCTCAGTCAGCATCTGGAGAACGTTTGACTGCTACAACAAGGCCGGATTGGCTGAAAATTCAAACTACGACCGCAGTTGGATCACGTTGGGAGATGGTCCATTTAGATTCTCTGAAACTCGTAACAAGCTTACAGTTATAGGATGTGATACCATCGCCTTGATGACTGATGCAGAGGAGACTTTTGGCAGTGGATGTATATCCTTTTGTACCGAGAATATTACTCTTGAAGGTTCTTGCTCAGGTGTCGGTTGCTGCCAAACAGCTATACCAAAGAGCCTTAAGACAGTCAACATTACTATTAGTAGCACGGCTAATCATAGAGATGTTTTGGCCTTCAATCCATGTGGCTATGCATTTTTGGCTGATGAAAGATCGTTCAATGTTTCGGATTTTCGGCTTTCTGATCCACCATATATATATTCAAACGAAACAAATAGATATTCAAGTTCAGATATAAATAAAGAAAAAAAATATTCAACTTCAGATGCTGTAGTTGAATGGGTAGTAAGAGAGGAGACTTGCGCAGAAGCACAGTCAAGTTCAAATCTGATTGGATATGCTTGTGGTGATAATACTAATTGCACATACTCTGAAAATGGGAATGGATATCGGTGCTTATGCAAAGAAGGATTCACAGGAAATCCTTATCTTCCACAAGGATGCCAAGGCAAGTTTTAATGTTCTCTTCTTCTTCTTCAGATCTCATCAAAAGGTTTGGGTAAATTACAGTTATAGTTACCAAATATTTATTTATGCCTTGTTGATCTAACGGGGAGATTTATGTGAGATTCATTAATTCTGATTCTCGTATTTATCTAATGTGGAGAGATTATTCTCTTCTTTTGTGTCTAATAGATATAGATGAGTGCATGGAATCACAAATATACCCTTGCGAAGGAACCTGCCGGAATACAGTTGGGAATTACACGTGCCACTGCCCACTTGGGATGCACGGGGATGGTAAAAGTGGCTGTAAAGGATTTCGCATCACAGCCTTGGCCACAGGTACAATGCTGTGTATACTAAATGTGTTTTCTATAGTTAATTTATTTTTAAATAAAATAATTTATTTTATTTGTAAAAAAAAATAGTTTTTTATTAAAAATAATTTAATTTATATTTTTTATAAATTAAATTAGTTTTTCATAATATTTTTAGTTATGAAAAAAACTTTTAATTTTAAGAAAATATGATTTTTTTTTTTTTTTGCAAAACAACAATTTTATGAAAAAAAAATAATTTTATAATTACAAAAAAAATAGCACTCTTATAAAAAATTATAATCTTCTTATTTCGTAAATTAGACTATTTTTTTATAAAGTTTATAAATATATAAATTTAAAAATACTACCTTCATCATTTTAGCATTTCTTATTTTTAATTAGTGAAATGTAATAATATATTAATTTAATTATAATATTCTAAATATTTTAATTATATTTATTTTTTATAACTATCATATTAGCCGTAAAAAATAAAATCTTATACTTTGTTTTAAAATAAAGTAATATAAAAATTTATCTGTATGATATTTTTTATAAAAAAATTGTGATTTTTTTAAAAAGAGTAACATTTTTTCGTAATTACAAAATTATTTTTCTCATAAAATTGTTGTTTTGATAAACTAAATCATATTACAAAACAAATTATATTTTCATAAAATTAGAACTTTTTTCATAATTAACTAAAATTGTGAAAAAAATATTTTAATTTGCTAAAACATATAAATAAAATTATAATTTTTTATATAAAAAATTATTTTCTCTGCAATAAAATAACCATAGAAAATATATTTTGCTTGCCTGACATTTTAAATAAATATTAAGTCGTGGTCCTTCCGGGGTAGGTGATCTTGTTCAATAAGTCAGGTTATCCCACTTAAATTTTTAAAAATTTTATTAATTTATATGCATTTTAAGCAATTATTTTATTTAATTGTTTAAAATAATTTCACTAAAATTGTTAAAAGTCTCAAGATCCCGCTCAAATATTTTTAAATTCTAAAATTTTTATAAATCTTATGCTTTGCTATATATCACTAAAATACATAAATGACCCATCTAAATAATTAATATAAGTTTACTTTATTTTTAATTTTCAAATCTAAAGTTTTTATTATTTTTATTTTAATATTTTTTTCTTTCTAGAATTTATATTGAGACCCATCTGAATTGTTAATATATCCACCAATTTTACTTGTTTTTAATTTCACACAAGGGTATATTTATTTCAAATAATTCAATAAATTTGAAAAATTATTTTAAGGATCAGTTTTTAAAAATAAAAAATATATATTTTTAAAATTTTAAAATTTGCTTTTTTTTTTTAATCCATTAATTTGAACCAAATGAGAAAAATACTAAATGTCTTTTGAATAAAAAAAATTATATATTACGTGGAGTGAATCAATATAAAAATCATTTGATATGTAAAGAAAGTTGTTTTTGGGAAATAATCATCACTTATAAATGAATTCTAATGTTTAATTTTTGTATATTAAATATGAATTCTTTTTAAATTTATAATATTATTAATTTACAATTTATTTATAAATTCTATCAATTTTCATAGAATTTAATTAAAATGTAACTAAATTTATAAAATTAATGATATGGGATTTTAAATAATTTTTTGTTTACACAAATAAAATATAGAAATTTTTAGAATTAAACTCTTATAAAAATAAAATAAAATCTATATTTTTTTGAAGGAAAAAATAAAATCTATGTTAGTATAAGAAAAAAAATAATGATAGTGTATAGTACTACATGATGCACGAAATTTCATAATTAAAAGTCCTTAACAACATTAAATTAATATTTGTTTTATTATTTCTTTTAATCTATTTTATCCTGATCTTATCTCATTATTTAATTACAGTTGCGGGAGCAGCTTTGTCTATTGTGGTTATCAGTTTTTTTATTGTGATAATATGGAAGAAGCGAAGAAAAGAGAGAAACTTTTTAGAAAATGGAGGTATGTTGTTAAAGCACCAACGAGTGAGAATCTTTACTGAGGCAGAGCTCGCAAAAGCCACAAAAAAATATGATATCAGTCAGTTTCTAGGAGAAGGTGGTTTTGGCTCTGTCTACAAAGGAGTCTTAGAAGATAACACTCAAGTCGCAGTAAAAAAACCAAAAGACTTAGATAAAACACAAGCAAATCAAGAGTTTCAACATGAACTTGGCATTGTTTCACAAGTTAACCATAAAAATGTAGTCAAGATCTTAGGGCTTTGTTTGGAAACCAAAGTTCCATTGTTAGTTTATGAGTTCATTTCAAATGGAAGTTTATATCAGCATCTCCATCAAAAGAGGTCTCAAATATTAGCCAACTGGAAATATCGTCTTCAAATTGCCGTGGAAACTGCACTTGCGCTTGATTACTTACACTCTTTAGCAAATCCTCCAATTATTCATGGTGATATCAAGTCTGCCAATATACTTTTAGATGATAATTACACTGCAAAAGTATCTGATTTTGGAGCTTCAGTGTTAATTTCTCCAGGTCAATCTGATATGGCTACAAAAATTCAAGGGACTTTTGGTTACTTGGATCCAGAGTATCTTATGACAGGTATTTTAACTGAAAAGAGTGACGTTTATAGTTTCGGAGTTGTTCTTGTGGAGCTCTTAACAGGACAGAAACCAAACTCTAGTATTGTTATAGGATCATCAAGAGAAAAGAGTAACATTGTTCAACATTTTCTTTCCTCTTTGGAAAAGAAGTCTCTGTCTGAAATTCTTTGTTTCCTTGTAACTGACGAGGAAATGGAAGAGATTGAAAGTTTTGCAGAGGTTGCAAGACGATGTTTAAGTAGCAGTGGAGTGAATAGGCCAACCATGAAAGAAGTAGCTGAGGAGCTTGGCAGGTTGAAAAAGTTGCAGGAGAGTTTATGGGCTCAACAAAATAGTGAAGAGACACAACAGTTACTCAGTGATTCAACTTATCATTCAATGAACATTGAGATGAAGCAACCTGAAACGATTGCTATAAGAAGTTCTGATATTGAATATTCCGTTGACAGCATTTGAATTTGTCAGGTCATGCTTTTTGAAATGGTGATTGAGTAATATTTTTCATGCAATAAAGTAGGAACTTTTTTCTAGATTACTTCATACATTATATCTACCATATATTGTATTTCTATTTGAGCCTTTATAGAACATATACAGTCTAATGTATTGTGTCTTAAAGAAATGTAGCTTCTTGTTGTCGTAAAATAATGTTAATACTAATATTCAACTAAGCATCATAATTGCAAGTAGAGAATGTATGTTCATTTTTTTGTTAACCATTTTAGTCCAGGCAATGCTACACAACCTAATACTTTTAATCCAATTTATCATCCCGACTGATGCGGCAACATTACATTGCAAAATATTGTATATAATGCACTTTTAAAAAAGAAATTTGACAAATAAGATAATAATAGATCAGTTAGGATAAAAATGTTGAATTATATAGTATTTTCTAGTTAGTCCTTCAAAAGACTCATGCAAGAGTTAATGCTAATAAAAGAATGAATAATTAATATGAGATGTTATTATTACTATGATCAATGTTTTCATTGATTTGATAAAATCATCAAAAGGAGAAGTTTATTCTTATAAGGTGATTTTATGATATTTCAGCGTTTTTAATCTTTTTATTGAAAAAGAAATTATCAAAATCGCATTCGATTCATTAAAGAAGAAAGTTATCTTTTTGTAACTCATCGTATTTCAACTCATTTCATCTCTTATTAAAAACAAAAAGAGAAAATGCTAACAACGGTTGCGTTTAACCCTTTGCCAGAAACATGTGTTTTTTCTTACTGCATACGTATCCAGTCAATGTGTGTATTTGAGTATATGATTTAAAAAAAGAAAGAAAGAAAGAAAATTCATTAATATGGCTCATATTTTTAAATTTTTGCCATTAGTTTTTTCTATTATATGTGTTATTGTGACATTAGAAAACTCACCGTTTGTGGCGCTGCCTTCCAGTATTTATTAGAATCTTATTATGCAGCACATACTATTAAAAGAAAATACTAATAAATCATTATTCGACCCAATATTTTTTTTTTCCTTTAAATTTTTAACGATCTGATCCCTAAAAATAAAAACATTCTTTTAGTTAGAAAACTAAAATTTTAGTTGGATTAGTGGACGTAAATAAGTTTTAATAGGTTCAAATAATTAGCACTTCTTAATATTAACACATATTAATAAATTAAATTTTAATAGGTTCAAATAATTAGCACTTCTCATTTATAATTTAAAAACACATATTAATAATTAAAAAAAACACTTCTTAATATTAACTACAAAGAAGAGTCTCATCTATACATATTAAATAAAATAGGACAATAGACTATGACAATAATCTCTCTCTCTTGGCTGTCATCATTTCGACCATCCTCCATCAGGCTTGGTGCAATGGTTCTATCATGATGCTGCTGGGACTCTCCTCCCTCGTGATGTTGTAGTTTAGTTTTGGTTTTAATTTAGTCTCTTCGTAACCAAAAAAAAAAAAAAAAGAAAAAAGGACAATAAAGAAAAAAAAAAGTTCAACTAAAAGTCGAATTTGTAACCTACTAATAAAATTCTAATAAGAAACTTAAAAGAAAAAAAAAAAAAGAAATGTAAATGCGTATCACAAGAAGAAATCGGACACTATATAACATAATTTTTTATGATGTGTCATTATCTCATTATCTTATGCTAGAAATTTTGTCACAAAAAATAAGTAAAATGACAAAAAATTTAATTAGTCACTAATTGTTTTGTTTTTACAACCAATAATAATTGTGTCTTGTTATATTACCCAATTCATTACCTAAAAATATATTTGGTGACTAAATTTTAAAAATCGTCATAATTGCATTTGGAGGGAATATTTCCCTCAAAAAATTTGGAGTTTTAATGGCTAAATAATATTAATTTATGATGAACATGTGTGTCACAAATTATAAACTTATGGTGATGTATTTATCAATTCGTGATTAAATTTATTAAGAATTTTGTACGATGAGTTAAAATTATTTTATGATGATTTAGAACATACAATAATATCAATCTATAATGACAAAATAAAAAATTCAAAATGAGATGTATCAATAAGGGTATAGATGACAAAATATAATCCATTTAATGAAATAAATCATCGTCAAATGTGTTACATATATAGTGATGAAAATTAAATATGTAACTATTGGAATTGATAATAGTTGATGAAATCATAATTTGTAATAAGGTGCATTGAGAAAGTATATTGATAAAATTATAAAATCAATTTATAATGAAAAGAATCGTCGTGAAATGTGTTAGGTAGTGATGAATTTAAAATTAAATTCATAATTGTTGGAAATGACAATTGTCGCGACCCAATTTCTAGGGTGTAACTGTCCTAGAGTTTAAAGAGATTTAAGGTCACCTAAACTCGTAGAACACTAATGATCCTATTGTCATTATACAAATCTCATCCAACCATTTCGCCCTAGATCACAACCATGCCATTCATTACCAATTCTCAATAATTACTTAACTATATCATACATATTATTATAATATCAATTCTTAGCTAGATACAAACATTTTCCATATATTCTTAATTAATATCGTAGTTATATACACACAATACAAGTGATCGTTTACTCAAAATATTTTTGACCAAAGTACAAATTTACAAAATATCTTCAGTAACCATGGAGCTCTAGACTATATATCTTCAAAATGATATGAGAACTATCCTCATAACATCGACAATAAGTCCTACATGGAGATGCATGACTTGGGATTACCTTGCTATTTATTCATCTTGACTTGAAAAATGTTAATGACTACATAGTGAGTCTAACTCAATGAGTACAAAATAATATAATACAACATAGAAGCAATATAAGATACTATTAGTTGGGTTATTCCAAATCAACAATATAATGATGTGAATTCCAAAAGTGGTCATGTGAGATTTTAGAATGCATTTTAGCAGAAACAAGAGAGTTTTGGAAGCGGAAGGCTTCCCATACATAAAAGTTAGAGAGTGGCGGCCTAAGCCTTGCTCACTCACATGTATCATATTACATGAGATTGATCAAATCTCACAGTTAGGCATTTTCCCCTAACAAAAGTTGAGTACTCTCGTCTTACACATAGGCTTATACCAAGTGTACATGGTTTGATGTCTTTCCCCACACCAAAAGGGGTTTTTGCTTTTCATAATATTCATGAAAGGCAAGTTTGAAATTGATATCAAACATTCAATAGCAAGTCATTGGTATAGCAAACATTAGGTACATAATGGCATCATGTGAACGATTCTTTGTGTTTAATTTATCTTATAAGGAGAATTCAAGGGCTCACATTTCATGGCAATACATGTTCAATTTTTCTTTTGGGTATGTATCAATGGTATCATTTTAATTAATGGTAGCAAAGAACATAGTGCTATTACATTACATTATTAAGTACTCACTTTAATGCCTATGCTCCTAACAGTCCCTCATTCTTGGCTTGTTTAATGTTCTTCTTGAACTTGAACAATTCCTTTGCCTTTTCCTTATGATGCTACACATCACATTTCAATCATGTAGCAATTAGTAACTATTGATATCATTAACTATATTTTTGGCTTGTTCAATGCTTTAACTTATGATGGAAACACCTTAATTGTATCACATATATACTTAATCTTATTTCTAACCAATTCTATACTAGATTTTCTATCCAATTTAGGATTTCAATTTTAAGTATCAAAACCTCCCAATTGCTCCATAAACCCTAACTTGTCCTATCTATACCCAATTTGGGGAAAACTCTTAATTCTTTGCCAAATTTCCAATTTAGTTGTAAGGATGTGAATTAAGCTAATACATAACACATATATTCATTCAATCATCACAATATCATGTTAAAACACCAAATCCTTCTTTAGTCATATTTATATCTTAAAGCTTCTCCAAATTCAAATCATGTTCCTAAAGTTCAATTCAACCTTTTTAAATCAATTTGCTTCATCTAAGATCAATCAAAACACAGTCTAGACATAATTCCCCTAGGTTGGCCGAACCCCTCATGCATGATGCCAAAGAAAATTTCTTAAGTCATTTAGCTACCCTAATCAACCTTAATGCGTAAACATAGTTACTCACCTTGATTAGCTTAGCTTGCTAAAACTCTTGTTGTGAGCAGGATAGAGAGGGTTTCATCTCTTGAGCATGGGATTTTGGTGTAGAGAAAGTTAAATGAAATTTCTCTACACAATTTTTGCTTATATATATTGAATTGGATGGTGGAGATTCATCAAATTACATCTAATGGCTAGGATTTAACTTAAGCGAAGGGTTGAGATGGCATCAAGATGGAGGGCTAAGATTTTCTCTAAAAAGGTGAGGGTAGGGGTTTGGGTGTCCCTATTAGATCTTGACTCTTATAAGATAAAGGTAGGAGTTCTTTTTACTTAGAATTTGACTTAGTCAATCTTGGTGGCTAAGGAACTAAACATCAAAAACTCACTCTCTACACATGTTTTGCCTATTGTTTTAGCCCACCATTTCTCTACACAAATTTTTGGATGTTGCATAAATTTTAGGCCCAATGGGCTAGCCTCCTTAAGTTAAATTTGGGCTCCCATTATATCAAGGCCCATCAACAAGCCCATAGGCCCATTTACCATTTAGAAGTCTTCCCTTTTCAATTCCTTCCCGTATTTCTCATTGTAACTTTCCAAACTACCCCTCTTAACCTCCTTACTCACACTTTTAGCTATCATATTGACTCTAACTAAATCATTAGAATAAGGTTAATCATCATAAAATCATGTACTAAGCAAGCATTACACATTGTATCATTAGATTACTACTTATTCCCTTAACAATCCCATACCATTTCACCATGCCAAAATCTAGTCCCTTAGTATCGTTTATAGTTAGAAAGCTATAAAGCATTTAGATATTACAATAAATAAGTGAAAAAATATAACTTTGTAACAAGGTGTATTGAGAATGTTTATTGGCAAAATAAAATCAATTTATAATAAAAAGAATCTTCATCAAATGTATCATATAGTGACAAAACTAAATTAATAACTATTAGAATTGATGATGATCTAGGTTTAGGTGATGATGCCTCATTATAAGATGATTCATGAATTACGAAAGAGCCATTGATGGAGATTTTGATGGTTGTGAGGAAATGGTACTCATTGAGGTTTGAGAATTTAAGAGCTGAAAAAAGAACAAAAGGGGTGCCAAAGAGCTTGATTGGAGGATATAGCGAATAGGTAAGATCATAAGAATGTATTTTCTTAAGCATCTAAGTTAAGAAATGTATGAATAACATGATGAAACTTCTCTTCCTTTGACTATTCATTGAAATCCATTCCTTTGGTCTCTTCATATTCATCTTTTTCATTTGTATTGTATTTACCTTTACTTTAAGTGGATAACATACAGATAATGTATTTCTTTATAAGTTTTGTTAAAAATGTAATCTAACGATGCCATTTGAGCTGAAGCTAATTATAGATAAGTGAGGTCCTTAAGACTAAGTTACTTTGAAGATTCATTGTAATCAAGCTATTTATGTATAAATGATACAATTAGCCAAAATGGTATCTGATATCAATGAAGGTCATTTGGACTGAAGTCGACCTATTATAATCAATTATCGAGCTAAATGAGATTGACAGAAGCCCAACTAATGAGGGTAATCGTTAGACCAACTGCACTGGTGACTCAACTAAATAGGTCTATAAACTAAGTTAGACTGACTCACGCAGGCATAGGATGATATTTTATGTGGGCATGTTGCTGCTAGTGATGATTTATGAGAAGCATATGAGTTCGCTCTGTGTGACTTGATCATTTAAAATGTATACTAATTGTGATACGATGGTGCTACAATAATAGAGACTTTTGATTATGGGTCGGCCACTAATAGATCCTTAATGAATTAAAGTTAATGTTAGGTACGTGATGTTGTGGAATATGAATCTTACTCATAGAATATATTTCTATCAATTTGATTTTTGAATGGAACTTTTTATGAAGTATAAAGAGTTATGTTTTATGAAAAGAAATGAAAATGTTGTATTAAAAGTAAAAATAGAATGAACTTTTGATCTAATTCCTAAATTCCACCTCCCATGCTGTAGAGAGCACATCCTAAGAATCCTCTATGATACAAATAAGTATTTTGATACTTGAAAGTGTTTCGTATGTTTATCTTTAATTATGTCATTATAGTCATCGTTACTCATCATGCATTTTTATAATTTTACTGAGTTGACAACTCATCACATTATTTGTGGATTTTAGGATTTAACTTAAATGTTCAAGCTCAATCTTGGCGAAGCTAAAAGATGAGATGACTCTAGCTAGCTCTTGAGAGGAAGATATTTGAAATCAAGGTTAAGGATAGACTTCAGATCTTAATATTTTAAAAATGTAAATCTTATTCATGGTGAACTATATTAGATTATAGTGTAATGTAAGTTAGAAACATTCTATACAAACAGTTTAAATGAATAAAACTAGGTGTAATATTACAAGCTAAATCTCTCTAATAATGGATACATGACTTGGCCGACTAAGATTATGCCAATTTAAAAATGATTATCAAGTAACTTGATCCCGGGCAACTAAGGATTCTACGAGGTGATCATTAGACCATCATGCCTTAATAACTCAAAGGAAAAGTGAGCTTGCTGGCAAGCTATAAGGTGGAGTGCTAAGGACGGGCATGATAGATATAAAGAGAGAAGAGAAAGAGAAGAGAAGAGAAGAGAAAGGGAAAAAGTGACTAAATTTCCAATGACTTTGTTTTTCTTTTCCTTTTTTTTTTATTTACTTACAATTTATGAAAACGCAGTTCTCTCATGTGAGATTTTACTCGCAATGTTGACTGTACCAATTAGGTGTTATATACTTTTAATTATATTTTTCAAGTACACAAGCAAAATGACTTTGGCATCAAGTTCATGAGACAAAATATGTATTACTTCTATATAAAACATAGTCCTAATTTTTTAATTGGTCCCCCAAACTTATTAAAATTATATTTTTTTATAAAATTTTATTTACTTTATAAATATATCCCTTCATGCTTTTAAAAAAAATTATTTTATGCAAATATTACAAGTATGTTTCAAAAAAATACTCATTTAGACTCTTTATTTTTTAAAATTTTATTTATTACATATATATTTCATCGTACAAATAAGTATATGTATCGCATATTTATCTTTAATTATGTCATTATAGTTATCATTGCTCGTCATGCATTTTTATAATTTTACTAAGTTAACGGTTCATCACATCATCTGTGGATTTTAAAGATGTAACTTAAGTAGTCAGACTTAATCTTGAAGAAGCTAAAGACGAGCTAACTTTAGCAAGTTTTTGAGAGAAAGGCATTTGAAATCAAGGTTAAGAATAGACTAGAGGTCTTAATATTTTAAAAATGTAAATTTTATTCATGGTGAACTATATCAAATTGTAGTGTAATGTAAGTCAGAAACACCATGTACAAGCGATTTAAATGAATAAAACTAGGTGCAAAGTTACAAGTTAAATTTGTATAATAATGGATATATGAATTGGCCCACTAAGATAAATGCGATGTTAAAAATGATTATCAAGTAACTCCATCCTGGGCAACTAAGGATTCTATGAGGTTATGGTAGCCTTAAACTTATCCGTTTCCTATAATCGTCGTGCCTTGGTGACTCAAAGGAAAAGTGAGCTCGCTAGCAAGCTATAAGGTGGAGTGCCAAGGATGGAGCGTGAAAGAGAAGAAGAGGGATGTGAAGCCTCGCCCAAGCACTAGTCCGGTCCGCTAGAGGGAATCGGGATGCTCATTCAGGTTTAGACTTACGATGAAACCCTTGGATTCAGATTGGTTGATTTTAAAAATGATTTTAGGAGTTACCATCTTAATTTTATTTAATTGAAAAAACATTAAGGAAAAAAATCCAAGTTGACTCCAATTTATTAATTTTTACTTTAATTTGCCCATGGATAAAATCACTAGTCTCGAATCAAGTTGACCTCAGAGACTAAGTTTTTTATTTTAAATAATCTAAATTTGGCTCTTAAGTTTAATTTAACTTAAAAATTGGATTTCATGAATGACATTTATAAGATGATATTAAAGAAAATGCATGAATATGGCATAACATGAATGCATGGTGAAAATAAATCATCCACAAATTAATTAAAAAAGGAGAAAAGGGATTGATTGAGATTTGGATTTAAATTCCAAATGTGCCTATGTATCCTATTGAAAGGGAATCAAAACCCACGTAATTCATTCTATAATTAAGTGGAGGGATTTAAGAGTTGATCATATTGATTTTGGTTTGGGTGTTGAGAATGAGGAAAATGGCTGATATCTTTACTTTTGGTGGGCATGAGTTTTACCAGACCGAAATTCCGTTTTATCGGGACCGGATGATTAGATTGATTGGGAGATTAATTAATTAATTAAAATGATTAATTAACTAATTGATGTGAAGAAATGGATCGATTGATGGATTAATTAAAATGATTAATTAATTAATTTGGATGAAAGGTGAATTAAGAAAAAGAATTAATTTGATTTTAAAAAAGTGATTAATTAATTAATTAAAAAGATTAATTAATTAATTAATTGAGTGATTACAAAAAGAATTTTAGTTAATTAAAAAGATTAATTAACTTGGTTGGGGTGAGATAATTAATTAATTAAAAAGATTGATTAATTAATTAGAGAGTGGTTGGAAGGAGAAGAAGAGAGGAATTAGTAAATAACTATCAATACTAATTCAAGAGGTGTGTTGGATTGAAGGATGGATGGGGTATATATAGGGAAAGTAGATGAGGGTAGTTTAGATAGTGAAAATGTGAAAAGACAATGAGGAGTATGGCTAGAAAGGGCTGAAAAATTAGGTTATTGGTATTTTGGGGACTGCAAGTGAGCAGTGAGACCCGTGCCACCAGAGGCACTGGTGAGGCGAGCAGCACTGGCCTCGGTGGAAGTGCAGGCTAGAAATTTACTTTTCTGTTGACCAGGCTTTGAGACTTACATATCAGTTTTTAGGAGTTACAGAGCTCAAAAAATTAATCGGTCAATTTCGATAGGTTTGAAATTAATTTTAGAATAATTAAATAGCAGTTTGAGAAAAGATACAGTCAGTTTTAGAAAAATACAGTCTGATATTAAAGGTTCGGTTAGGATAAGAAAAGTGATAGTATTTAAAAATTAAGTATTCTCATACTAATATGACTGAAAGTCTATTTTTAGCTCCGGGGGCACTGCCCCCTACTCTCTCGCAAGGGGCACTGCCCTCTGGACTCCTGCTTGCCAATCAGCTTGCGGGACCACAGTACTTGCTCTGCGTAACTCATTATTTTTAGCAGATGTCAAGCTGCGGCTGAATGATAAGGCGTAAAATTAAGAGTTCATAAGGGAAAGGAGAAAAAGAGATGAAATTTCCTGTGACTTTTTTTTTTATTCACCTACAATTTATGGAAACACGCTTTTCCCGTGCATAATTTCACTCGCGATAATGGCTATACAATTTCATTTTGCCAAGTTTAAGTGTTAAATTGGTTTTTTTTTTAAGCACATGAATAAAATGACTTTTGGCATCAAGTTCATGGAGCAAAATATGTATTAGGCATATATAAAACATAGTCCTAATTTTTTAATTGGTCGCCCAAACTTATTTAAATTATATTTTTTATAAAATTTTATTTACTTTATAAAAATATACCTTCACGTTTTTTAAAATTTTATTTTACGCAGATTTTACAAGTATGTTTCAAAAAATATATGCATTTAGACTCTTTATTTTTTTAAAATTACATATATATTTTGATGTTTTTTCTTTCAAAAAAATATATAAAAAATCTCAAGTTCTTTAACTTATATTTTTTGCTATCTCTATATTTATATTGTCATAACCATATCGGTCTAGCTAGTTCAACTAGGAACCATATCATACTTCAATCAATTTTAGGTGTTGAAAAAAAAAAATTATTTCCTTTAGGTAAAAAACAACTCCAAATTTCCTACCACTTGATTTACATATAGTATCTTGGTCATTATCTTCACAATATAATTTTGTAATAATGGAAATAAAAAGTTAATATAGTATTATTCACCTAATATATAAATATTATTAATTTAATTACTTTTGGTTCAATATGGTCTAATCCCTGTTGAACCTCTTGACCCGTGACTTTTTATCTTTATTGATTCTAAAATCGGACTGGATTTGAAAACTATGCTCTATATCATATGTAATTTCTATATGAATATTTTCATATATAATTACGATATTTAAAAAAAAAAAAAACTTAATTTTTACATTGTATTGATAAATTTAATTTTTCTTTTTGTATTTTGTATTTTTATTTTTTACTCTCCAAATTTTGAAAGCTAGTTTGACATTTGGATTTATACATATTAATTTAATTATCTTGTTTCAGATCATTGACTAGTAATTGTTGTGATTATATATAAAAAATTTTCATGTCTTTCAACAATATTGGGGTACATATATATTAATTCAATAAATATAAGACACATCATTAATATAACTAATTACCTATATGAGGAAATATTATTAATTAATATATTTTATTTTTATTAGATTAATTTATGAATGTATTAGTTTACCTAATAATTTCTAGAAGTGTTCTAAATTAATAAATTAACATCAAACATGGAACCGCTCTATTACATTTAAAATAAATAAATAAAAACTATGAATTACGAGCCCAGGCATTTCCTTTCAACGATGAATTGTGAGGCCCGGCATTTAATCTCAACAACAAAGCAAGGAGATGGATGCCCAATTTCCTTGATTGCGTTACAGTTGACTGACTTCGTAGTACATGCAAGAGAAATTTATACATTGACCAAGTACTGCCGAATGATGAAACTCAATTTTCTGAAATTGTCTTATAAAGAATTTATTCAGCCTCTGTATAAGTGCATTAAAATTTTTCATATGCCCCACTACCCTATAAATTTGTAATATACCCACTATGTCCCAATTTTTTTTAAATATTAATATATCTTTCCCCACTTTTATATATATATATATATATATATATATATATATATAAAGAGAGAGATTTATTTTTTTCTCTATCTATTTGACTTTTTATCTTCTAGTTCAAACTTTCCTTTCATTTTGTTTTTTTTTTTTTTTTTTTTTTTAACTTTCTCTTTCATGTTACCCATAATTTTTTTTTATAGTTTTTTTTTTATTTTTTTACTTTCTTTGGTGCATATCAAATTCTCAAATTATTTTATTCACTTTTCACTTTTTCTTTTTTTTTTTTTTTTTTTTTTTTTTTTTGTACTAGAATTTAGAAGAAGATAAAGTTATAGAATATAGACTATAAGCAATAGGAAATAACAGAGTGTCATATAAAAACCTTCTTTTTTTCTCACTACCAAAGTTGGCTTTCAAATTTCAATCTCTTTTTTTGTTAGTCTAATTATCTTAATTATGAAAATTGATTAACTATTATATTATTTTGGGTTAAAAATTATTAATTTGAAAGTATATCCTTTGAAGCTTGGCAATTTAGTAAATTTATAATATCATTGTTTATTGGCAATTACTTAAGAATATATTGTTCTAAATTTGTAATTTGTATAGATGTGACATATTCATGGAAAAAAAAATTAAATTTTAAATGAGCACTTTTATATAGTCTATGAGCAATTTATTAATATTTGGTAGTGTTAGGGAAAATAGAATTATAAATATAGAGATAAGAAAAGAAAAAAGCAACACAAACAATTTTTACATAGGTCAGTCTCTTAATAGACATACGTCAACGGTCCTTCGAAGGAATAATCCACTAAATCATCAAATTATAATTTTTAAACGGAGAAAATTGCAAACTTTTTCACAATATCATCATTCATCACAAAGGCACTCTACTAATTTATATTGTGTTACACTCTATCAATGGGCAAAAGTCTCAACTCAACTATTGTGCAAGAGCTCCAAATCACATACTTAGACAAAAGTCAAAGAACCTCTCCTATGATACTCCTATTTATGATGCTACCCACTCTCAATCCCAATTCAATAAGGATCCTCACCCCATTAGGAATAATATTAAAATAAGAATTTCACTCTACAAAGGAAATACTCTTCTACTCAATTGATGAATATTTCTCACATACAGAATAGAAAAAAAGATCTTCTTTCATTTCCATTAGGATTTTGAGTCATGATCCTAACATGTAGTTTTAATCTTAATGTCATATGAATAGTGTTTTGTGCTTATGTTAATCATTTATATACTTTGTTAATGTTTATCCCCTTTCAAAATAAGTTCTAAATTACATAGATACCCATTTGTGAAATGCCCACAACTTTAATGACCTTTAATCAGAGAACAAAAAGAAATTGGAACAGTTGAATTTAGATTTCTCTTAGAAATTTGATCAATTATTGGATTTGTTACGAGCCCAAAGGTAAAGATCCAATACACAACTCTTTGAATAGTACAATCCCATCTTTTCCTAATTTTACCAATAAGGGAAGGGTTATTTTGCCAACTCCTATGGTTCATGAAATTGGTGAACCTAGTACCATTCACCATTTTCAGTGGATTCATAAGTGCCACAAGTATTTCCAAATCGATGGCATTCAAGAAGAAAACAAAATTGAACTTGCAAGTTTGTTTTTTAGGGAGATTGCTGATACTTGGTTTCAAGGGTGGCAAATACATCCCCCTATGGCTTCTTGGCATGAATTCTCTGAGGATTTTTGTAAGTGGTTTAGAGAATTAACTGCTACTGATATTGTTGAAGAATTCAATAAACTTCAACAAGGTAAAATAGTATTGAAGTATCAAGAATGATTTGAGATCCAATATTTGATACAAAAATATAATCCAAGCCTTAACTAACCCTATTTTGTCTCCAGTTTCATTAGTGGCCTTAATGAGGAACTTAGATCCATGGTGAAAATGCTTAAACCAGTAACCTTATCTCAAGCCCTAAACCAAGCCAAATTGCATGAACAATCTATTGGAGCTTTATTAAGGAAGCAAAAGTCCCACGCTAAACCTTTCTTCAACAATAAATTGATTCCTCCTAAGCCCAATATTTTTTTTTCATTCTCAAAATCAAAATCATAAACAAGCAAATCATACCAATCCAATTAAATTCACTCTACTATCCATAACCCCTTAACTTAGCTTAAATCTAGTATTTTGATACCAAAAGACCCTCAAAGACCTATTTTAGATATGGTGACAAATCCTTTCCTAGTTACCAATGTAAAATTAAACAACTACTAGCCGTGGATGCTTTAGAAGAGGAGGAAGTAGATAACCCTAATTACTATGATGTTCAAGATAAGATTGATAAAGGACTGATTTCTATGAATGCTATTGAAAGCAATACTTCTAATACATTGAGAATTAAGACGATTGTTCATGGTAGATCAATTGTCATTCTTATATTTAATGGCAGTACTCATAACTTTATAGATATCAAATTCATCAAACTTATTCAAATTCAGTTGGTGAAAGCTTTTCCCTTAACTGTTAAGCTTGCTAATGGTCAAAAACTAATTACCAGAACTAAATGTTCATCTTTAACACAGGAAATGCAAAATCATTTAGTTACTTATAGTCATAGTGTTTTAGAGTCAAGGGAATATAATATAGTGTTAGCAGTGAATTAGCTGAAGCAATATAATCCTATTTTATTTGATTTCATCACTCCTACATTGACTATCCAGAAAGATGGAACATCTTTGAAATTAAAGGGCATCGTTAAGGAAAGTGGGTTGCACCAAATATCTTGCAAATCTTTACAAAAAATCTTTATGAAAGGTGTGTTAGGTATGATTCTCATTTATTTTCCATCCATGGTGCTACTGCCTATTATGAATTGCCTATCCAACCACACAATTAGCCTACACCTAATGCTTTGCGGTAATTGCTTATCAATTATTTATATATATTTGATGACCCTCAAACCCTTCCACCTTATATAAGCCCTGACCATGCCATTACACTTATCCTTAATGCACAACCTGTGATCAGCAAACCTTATAGGTACAACCATTTTTAAAAAAATGAGATAGAGAAAAAAGTTCTCGATATGCTTGAGTCCTCTATTATTATCCAGCCTAGCCACCCCTTTACATCTCCTGACCATGCCATTACACTTATCCCTAATGCATAATTTGTAAATATCATACCCTATAGGTACAACCATTTTCTAAAGAATGAGATAGAAAAATAAGTTCTTGATATGCTTAAGTCCTCTATTATCCAGGAGGTACATGATTTTGCTATCGGTAAGTAGACCCAATGAGGTTTACCCACTCAATGCTACTCACCATGTATTGTCTTCCTAAAATTAGGTTTGTAAGCAAAGAGCCCATGCAAATGATGCATGAAAATCATTTGTGTATTAAAAGTGCCAAACTTTGATTTCAAACCAATTGTTAATCCTCTTATTTCTTTTAGTAAAAAGAAGATGGTCCCCAATGGAGTCACCAGCTGTGAGACCTCACCCAAGTACTGGTCTAATATGCTAAGTGGGGATCAAAATGCTCATTTGTATTTGAACTCACAATGGAACCCTCAAGTTTAGATAGATTGATTTTAAAAAGATGTTAGAGTAGCCACTTTAATTTTATTTTTTCTGGGAAAATTTAAAGTAAAAACCCAATTAAATGACTCCAATTTTATCCTAATAGAAATAGTGCACTAGTCCTTAATTACCAAAGCAGATTTAGGAACTAAGATTTTGGTTTATTTAGAAAAAGATTAGTTTGATAAATTTAATATAAAATGACTAGAATTGATTTCAGGAACAATTTTATATAATGTATGAATAGTTTAATTAAGGCATGACATTTATTCATTCAATAATATAGCAATTAAGGAAACAAGAAAATAAAAGGAAAATATTAAATTTACAGTGGAAACCCAAAATAGGGGGATAATTCCTCTAGCTCTTATGGCTTATAGGAAAGTCATACATTCTCCAAACTAAATCCTAAAATAATGCAAAAAAAATAAAGAAAATCCTAACTATGTAAAGAAGATGATAGGAGAGAAGTGTTTTATTTTAATTGGATTCACTACTTGAACCAGACATGCCTGCATATCTCTTTGAATAGTAATTAGAACCCACACAATTCTCTCTTCTTGCAAAGAGGTTTATTTAGCCAAACCACTTTATCATATTTTGATTGATTGATTAATTACTAAATTAAGTTAATTAGTTCAGGTTTTAATTAATTATCCTAAGTGAATCAATTAAGAAAAGGCAAGGAGCCTTGGAGAAAGAAAAAAGAATCCTAATGAGGGAAAAAATAAATAAACTCAAGAAGGGAAGCAATAAAAAGGAAATAAATAAATAAAAGGAAATGAGAAAAAGGAAATGAGACTTACCTTAAATGGCGGGCAACAACTAGTCTCAGATGGCTGCTTGCCTCAGATGGTAGATGGCAACTTATCTCAGACAATGGCAGATTTTTTACTCGATGGGTCAGCTTAGAAAGTGACAACCCAGCTTACTTTGCAAAGCAATGAGCTATGCAAAGCAAAAATAAAAATAAAAGAAAAATTTAAACTGAAAATCTCGTTCCTTGGTAGATCAAGTTTATGAAGCTTGTTTCGGTTGATGCAAAAGCTAATCTAACAAGCCAAGAGGTAAGAAGGTGTGGAAAATTGAGTTAAGGGCCTATATTTATAATAGAAAGGTTTGGGGGGGGGGGAGCATTTTTAATCTTTAAAGATGGATAAACGCTCAATTTCCCCATCCCCTAAAAAAGAAGACCTTTTACATCAATTAAATACGAACATTTCATTTCAAGTTCAAATTAGCTTAATTTTGACTAACTGATGAAGCGTGCTTTGCATGAAAGCTAATAAGAGAGTGAGAACTTACAAATTATACTCTTACAATTTAAAAAAAGGAAACAAATGCAAAAACAATAGATCAAAATTGAAATAGACAACATAGTACTATAAGCACAAAATTATTGAAGAATAAGAGCTACAAGAAAAATCCAAAAATGGCAGATCTAGTGACAGATCTAGGTTTGGATATTAGGCTTCTCAAATATAAATGAGAAAAATATTTTCTCATTTTCTTAATTTTGTTTTTGAATTTCAATTAAAAAAAGATAGCAAAAGTAAAAAACAAAATTGAAAATTAAGAGCAAAACACAAATCAAAGAGAGATATTGACCCACTTGGATAAGTAACGGAAGGGATGATCAAAGTGAGCACCAGTGGCAAAGGATTAAGGATGGCAATGAGTCGGATATGGGGCAGATTTTGGAATATCCATACCCTACCCAACTTGTATCGAAGTGGAACACGCAGATCACAGGGTGAGACATATTGGATGCGGATGTCCATTTATGATTTAAAAATAAAAATATATAGATATATTTATATAAAAATTACATTTTATATATAAGAGAATATATATATTGATACTTTAATTATATTTTTTTTAAGTAAAATATACAAAATGATACACACACACATATATATATGTGTGTGTGTGTGTGTATCATTATGTATATTTTATTTAAAAAAAATATAATTGTAGTATCAATATATATATGTGTGTGTGTATCATTATGTATATTTTACTTTAAAAAAAATATAATTATAGTATCAATAAACATATATAAAAATGAATTCTAAAAAAATCTAATATATGAACAAATGTATGGGATGGGTTCAAGGCGAATAGCCAATACCCACCCCCATCCCCTTTATAAACATAAATATTAGGATTGGATTAAGCAAGTACCCAATGTATCGGGTCAAAATTGCCATCCCTACAAAGGACCAACTCAATCAGACTGCTGATGGTCGAGAGCTAGTTCATGACTGCCTCGCGCAATGGCCTGGCTGGAATTAATAGCAATATGTAGTTGTTACCCAAGTTTTGACTATTTATGGACTTTTGATCTGTAATAGCAATGGTTGTCAATTGCAGATTTTGACAACCAAACTCACAATGTCTGGATTGGTAAGTGAGAAAGAAATATGAAGAGGAAAAAAAAAAGGAAATAAAAAATGATTTAAAATGTATTAAATTATTATTATTATTATTTTTAAATTTGTTTGATTACTATTGGAATTAATTCAACATTGGCTGACTTAGTCATTTCTTTCATATTAGACTTGGGATTGTTCCTATTGTTGACAAATATTTGATTATTAGTTGCTATTTAATTGGTCAAAGTTGTTAAGTTAGAATTGATTTTAGGTGGTGGGATGTTTCTATTTTGTAAGGGTTAATGCACTACAAAAGGAGCATATGCTAATCTTTTTTTTTTTTTTTTTTTTTTTTGTATGAATGTAGTTTTAATAAAAGAATTTTGAATTGATTAAGAAGGTAAAATGCCATTGATTTTAGCAGGCTTGAACCTTGAGCTCTGCAATTTGGATGGGATTTCTTACAAATGATGATGATGATGGTCATGGTAGTGGTTTGGTGAGTGGCGACTGGTAATGATTGTTGAAAGATAACGAAAAGAAAGATGAGAGGGAGATATGGAAAGGTTTGTTTATGTATTAAAGTTTTATTTTATTTTTTTAGAAATTATTTAGGTAGTTTTTCAAAAAGAAGAAATCCTTAGTTTTGTAAAAAGAAGGAATCACTTTATTAATTAGGTAGAACTCAAAAATAAAGTAATAATTTATTCTTTGTTATAAATATAATGGAGAAGAATAAGAACAGAGAATATGGAGAAGAGAATAGTTTTCTAGTTATTTCATTCAATAGTATTAGGTCCTTTATATAGAGTACAAAAGAGAAAAAAATAGGAAGTTTTTCTAATAAGGAAAATACAATCAATACTAATATGGAAACTAGAATATTAATGTATATGGAAAGACATCAATCAAATCTTATAATATATTATAACACTCCCCCTTTGATGTCTTTTATAAAGAATATGCCTCGTCAAAACCTTACTAAGAAAAAAACTCTGTAGGAAAAAAATCTTAATGAAGGAAAAAGAGTACATTATTCTTATAGAGATTTGCGCTATAACACTGCCTCGTTAAAAATCTTACCAGAAAAACCCAATGGGACAAAACTTAAGTCAAGAAAAAAAGAGTATAGTACACTAAAATCTCCCTCTCATGAAAACATGATTTCTATCAAATATTTCTTGGTCGGCACATTCCAATTTTATTGACTAGCTTTTCAAATGTGGTTGTATCTAAATATATTTAAGTAATATCCACATATAATAATTTATTTGTAGTACTTTCTTAGGATATTACTTGCACCATGTATATACCTCGTCAAAAACCTTGTTAGAAAACCCAGTGGGAAAAAATATAGTTAAGGAAAATAGTACATTTCATGCGCTATATTGTCATTGCACAAATTGCCTCATTAAAACCTTTGTCCAAGAAAATCATGTGGGACAAAAACTTTACTAAGGAAAAAGAGTACAATTATATATTAATTTGCTCCCCTTGATAAGGATAAATTTTAACATGATGTATACTAATCGATGAAATAATGCTATTTAAAAATCACACAACGTAAAGGCTTAGTACATAAGTCTATTAGGTTGTCACTCGAGCGAATTTGGTGGATATCTCTTCTAGAGCTCATATATATATATATATATATATATATATATATAAGAATTTGAGTGAAGTTTATATATCTACTTTATCACTCTTGATATACCCACCTTTAGTTTATGCAATGCTAATTGCATTATTTTCAAAACATAATGAGAGTATCTTTAGTGAGGTACTTTAAGACCATAAAAACCTTTATAAAATTACAATATCACCATAAGTGAATACATAGCTAGTCTAAAATCTATCATCATGGAGACTAAGCAAATAACCAATATTCGCATGTAGACCAATTTCAAATATGAATTATAATATTAATAGTATATTGAAGATAACTTTTTACACCACTTTAATATCTCTTTGTAGGTGCAGAACTATACTTAGTTAGGAATTTTTTTTTTTAAATGCAATATCAGACCTGATGCAATTTGCAAGATAAAAAGTACCCTATAGCACTTATATATGGTACTTCAAGACTAAATAGCTCTTTATTATCTTCTCTAAGTCTAAAAGGGTCTCTCTTTCACTTCTAGTAAGCCGACCACCTATTGGTATGCTTGAGGGAGAAGATTTACCCATGCAAAAATTGCTTAAATATCTTTTCCACGTAAGTATTTTGGTGTATTAGAACTCTTTAATAATTGGTCTACAGGCCAATACAAAATTTTATTTCTTTTAAATTTTTTTATCTCGAACTCACTTTTCAAATAGGTACATACTTATTTAAGTTCATTATGAGTCACATTGATATTTAAATCAACTTATACTACAATAATAACATATACCATTCTATGGTCTTTTATGAATATAAATGGACATAGTGTATTGTTCACATATCTTTTTTTCAATAAGAATTGACTCAAACAATCATACTGCATGTCCATATTACTTTAATCCATACATAAATTTTTGCAATTTGATGAAATATGTGTCACATAATTAATGTGCATTCATTTATAATATATTTAGTCCTTCTGGGACTCTTATTGCTTTCATAAGGCGTACAATAAGCCTTTCATTAACTGCCATATTAATTAAGTATCGGAACATGATCATTTCCATAATAAGAGAATTATTTTTCTCATAGTCAATGATAGAACGAGTCTAACTCTATTTTAATTGCCTCATTCCATGATGATCAATCACGTTTATGCTAATATTCAGTTATACTTGTAGATTTCAGATCCATATTTTCTCTTGAAATAATAAGAAGTACTATTGAGGCAAATTCATCTTAACAAGAATTGAATTTCTATCAACTTTTTCTCTTATATCACAAAAATAATTAAGATCTCATAGTTTTCATTTATATAATCATCAACTCCAAAAACTATATCTGGAGGACCTAATTATTTCGTTGTCTTAGTATGTGTCTCATAATTGGCTATAGCTTTTTAACTGAGATCTTCCTCTTTAGGAGGTTTTATGAGTGATGCAGCTTTTCTTTTCTGCGAATTTTGTCTTTAGTTCCAATTTACTATCCATGCTTCTGGCGTGTAGTAAGATTGATTGATTTTCTATTTGCAATTGGAATCATAACCCTTGCTAGGGTATTAGTAGCTGTAATATGAGACTTTGTCACTTGTAGTATCTATAAATGTATTTGGCAGTTAAGTTGTAAGTTGCAATTTGTTGCAACTGTATTATTTTGTAAACTTCTGGTTCACTTTAACTTGTACATGGACCAAAATTATTTAAAGAGTTTTCCTTCTAATAAAATTCTCAACATTCTTTAGCACTGTAGGTACTTTTCCTCTCCCTAATGTTGAGAAATGTGCTTTATCAAAATAAATTCTTAGTCTTTGTTATGGACCCATTGTCGTACATTAAGATAGTGATATTAATATATTAATAGCACAACTGAAAATTTGTAGCTCACGTCCTTGTACAAGTTTCAAAAGAGAGTATGTATGATATACATAATGACATTCATGCTAAACTTTCAAAATCTAATTATTAAACTATAAGTTCAATACTTAAACTGCAGGTTCAATGCAATATATTGTACATGTATATGGGAGATAATGAAATAACTCATTATAATGCATAACTTATAAAATCCTTACAAATTACTCCTTTGGGGAGTTTATATAAAATCATCAATATTGAATTGAGTTGTGTCATCTATATGGGCAGTTCCTCTTTCAGAATCTCATGATTTACCAAACGGTTTATAACATTCACTTTAGGGAATACAGTTGTACTAGTGGGTATTGTTTGATGATTTTTCATTAGCAATTATTCTTTCAGAATTCTCATTATCTACCAAATGATTTCTAGCATTCATTTCAGGAAATATAGTTGTACTAGTGGACATTGTTTGATGATTTCTTATTAACAATTATTCTTTGCAACCACTAGAAAAATAATATTTATAAATTTTCACTTTTTATATTACTACTATAGGAGCATGTAACTTTATTACCGTACAATTTCAACTGTAAAGTAATTTTAAACATGGTTGAATTATATTCTCAAATAGACTTCAAGTTTTATAGGCGTAGATTTAATCAATCATATTTAGCTTATGGTAGTACCACATATTTCAAGTGATTATATCTATCTTTAAAACTCTTTTAGAAAATATAAAAATCATTAATATTGAGATATTCAACCTTTAAATCCTTACTTAAACATTTAAGTAGATAATAGCTTTTACTTTTGCTAGCATCTAAATGCATTTTATTATCAACAATTCACGTCAAAAATTATTCCCATTGAATTCAAGAGTATATAAAAATTATCAACTAAACTTTAATTCACTATACTTTACTTTATTTAAATAACTTAATTTGCATATATTTAAAATATATCTAAATAGACCAATCAGAAAATAAATTAATATTAATTTTAACAAAAATTAAATTCATAATTTATCCTACCAAGGAAAGGTAAGCATTAATTATGCTTCTCTATACCAACATAAATCCAACAATATATGCAATCCGGAAATAAATTTATCAATTCACAAATTAACAAAACCATGTCACTTATATAATTTATATTCATCTCATCTCACATTTAAATCTTTAATTGCTTTTGCATCTAATAGATATTGACATAAGTAAATTTAAAACATATATGACACACACAATTTTCTTATAGGCTATTCAACTAACAAATATATATATATATGTATATATGTATGAGACATGTATTGTCCATAAAATAAATTTTGAGTTGAGATGCTAAAATCGAAGGATATGTAATAATATATACACTAGTAGAATCGATCTCAATTTAATGAATCAAATAAACCTATTAATATGAACGCAAGATCACCCTTTCCCTACAAAAGCATGTCAATCAATCAATAAATGAATAATTTAGGATTGGATTTCATGCCAAAAAAAAAAATGGTAAGACATGACTTTAAAATTATGTATAAAATGTATTGTTATAATTGATAACCAATTAAAAGTTGCAATTTGGTTGGTTAATCAAATAGGCCATACCCATCATTCCAATACATATAAACAACAATGAAACACCCAAAACATAAAAATCAAAGCAAAAGGGTTTACCTTAATATTATGGCCATACGCAGATACTTTATTAACATCCAATTTATTCAATCGTGTATCTTCAATCAAATTTATTAGTTATTTAGAAACATAAAATATCAATTTTTTAGGGATGTCAATTTTATTTATTTGATTAGTTTTTCAGGAACTGTAGAGATTATCGTTTTTTAAGGAACTATAGAGATTATTGGTTATTAAGGAATTAGAATTTAGAATATAATGTTAGTTTTTCAGCAACTATAATTTAAAATATAGTTCTAGTTCTTTAGGAACTTAGGCCAAAATTTTTCAGGAATTTATACCTTAGTTGTTTATTTAATTAATTTTTCTGGAACTATAAATAATACTAGATTCTTCAGGAACTAGAATTTGAAATATAGATAGTTATTTATTTAATTAGTTCTTCAAGAACTATAAATAATACTAATTGCTTTAGGAACTAAAATTTAAAATATGATACTAGTTTTTCGGGAACTATAAATAATACTAATTTCTTCAGAAATTAAAATTTAAAATATGATATTTGTTTTTCAGGAACTATAAATAATACTAATTTCTTCAGAAACTAGAATTTAGAATATGGTACTAGTTTTTCAGGAACTATAATTTATTTAATGAAAATTAAATAACATCAAATAATAATTTTTTTTCATAAAAATGATGGTCATGTATATAAAACAACAAAAAAAAAAAAAGAATGATTTTGTAACTTAAAAAAAAATGATTTTATAGTTATGTAACTTAAAAAAAATGATTTACAATTGTTTCATATGTTAAAAAAAATGATTTACATCCAAAAATAAACAAAAATTATTTTAGAGTTATGATATATATATATATATATATATATATATATATATATATATATATATATATATATATATATATATATATATATATCTGTGTGTGTGTGTGTGTGTATTAAGTTATAGGCATATGTCTTTTTGAAAACATATATGATTCATATGTCATTCGAGATGATGAAAAAAAAATACCTTGGAAAAAAAATGGTAGAACAAATTCATACTGATAACGTGTTATAAATATAATGAAAAAGAACAAGAACAAAAAATATGAAGAAGATAATAGTTTTCTAGTTATTCCATTCAATAGTATTAGGCCCTTTATATAGAGTACAGAAAAAAAGTAAATAGGAAGTTTTTCTAATAAAAAAAATACAATTAATACTAATATGGAAACTAGAATATTCATATATATGGAAAGACATCAATCAAATCCTATAATATATTATAACATTCTTTTAAATTTTACAATTTTTTATGCATGCTATTTATTAATTATTCTCTCACCTATTGCTAAAAGGAGGAAAAAAATTAAAATCATTAATACATCATGAAAATAATAAATAAAAATTAAATTTTAAAAGACCATTGAACTTAAAAAAATATATTTTTCATATTTAAAAATTAATCAAAATATTTTTTATTCATATAACTTATACTCTTTAAATAAATAATACTATTGGAAATATTCTTATATAATATCTCAAATAGATTAAGGATCAAATTCTAGGAGTAAATACATTTGAGACCTAACTAAAGTGACAAGAGTATTTGCTATTGGGAGTGAGAGATCTTGGATTCGAGATCTTTCATTTGTCTAAGTGAGATTTCGCCTTTATGGCGAGTGTTAGGAGATAACTATTCCTTATTGTGTGGCCCACTGCTCAGTAGGCTTCCCATAAATCAAAAAAATTCTAGGAGTAAATTAGCCAAATTGAGCTAGTAAGACACTTTAAAGATCAATTAAAAAAAGAATGCAAAGATCAATGTTCTAGATTGATCCAAACATCATTCTATGGTTGTGAAATTGATTCTAAAAGAATTTATAAACAAATGAAAAAGAAATTGATTGCTTAAAAAAATTCTTTGCTTCGATAAATGAAAAAGAAATTTGATTCTACAATAATTTACAAATGAAAAAGACAAACAAAGTTCGCTTAAAAAAAAAAAAAAGAAATTGATTATTTTAATTAAAAAAAAAAAAAGAAATTGATTCTAAAAAAATTTACAAAATGTCTATGTCCGCTTAAAAACAAGAAAAGAAGAAAAAGACAGTCTATCCTAGTCAACCAAAGGTCTTCCTCCGCTTAGAAAAATGAAAAAAAAAAACACAATCCGTCAAGAAACTACTAAAATCCAACGGTTACTGCGACAGTGGTAAGCCTCTTGATTGATCTGTCGGAAAGGGAAAGTAGAGTCTTTTTGTCAAATAGCAAACAAAAAATGAGTAGTCTATCCAGGGGCTCGCCGTACAGACGCCGAGATGATCTGGAGGCTGAAGGACGAGGAAGCGGTTGCTCCAACTCCGATGACAGTGACGAAGACAGCCCATTTGATATAATACGCACAAAAAAAGCATCTATTGAACGTCTTAGACGCTGGAGGGTATATCATATTCCCTATTTTTCTCTGAATATTTATGTATGAATCGGCATTTTTGTTATCAATATGGTGTGGCCAAGTGATAAGGTGCCATTACTTTAGGAAGAAGTGGAAGTCAGGTTAAAAAAAATAAAAAAATGATAGTATTATTTGTAAATTATGTGCTGATGCTTGAAAGCAAAAGTTTTTCTGTATAGTTTCTGGGCTCATAGAGGTCTCTGTCTTTTCTAGCAATCTGCGCTCGTGCTTAATGCTTCTCGTCGATTTCGATACACTTTGGACTTGAAGAAGGAAGAAGAGAAGCTGCAAATTTTAAGGAAAATAAGATCACATGCACAAGCCATACGAGTACAATTCTCTTAATTACTTTTTATTATTTTGTTAACAGATGTGGTATTACTCCTTTTATTATGATTATTTTTTTTGATGTGGTTTGTGCTACACTAGAGTGCATACCTATTCAGAGAAGCTGGAGCTGGGGAACAAGAAAGTAAGTATTCTCTTCCTCTTCCTTTACTTTTAATTGCTTAATTATGATTCGACGCGTATTTTTTCTTTGGTGGGAATTGTAAATTGGGGTTGACCCCCCTGACTTCCACCCCCAACAATTATTTTTAGTTGCATGTGCACCAATTGAGTTAACCCAACTACGATTCCATGGATAGTTTATAAGAACATCATCATATTGTTTAAATTAGGCATTATTGATTCTTCATGACTATTGTTTGATGTATCATGGATTTTTCCTCGTACTATTTCACCAAAGTTTCTACGTACCCTTGCTAATTTTTTCCTGGGAAATAAGGTTTTTATATTCCTTCAAATGTTCTGATAAATGCGCATTGGGTTTCTTTTGTCCAACTTAACTGTGGACCTACCCTTTCAATTAGCTGTTCCCCCCCCTTCCAAAAGAAAATTCTTGTCATTATCCTCTGTCAATTGTAGCTTGCCAACTGAGCTGCTATGTTCAGGTTCAAAATTGTATTATTTACTACACTTTGGACACGAGTTAATTGGTTATTCTAGTTCCTTGTCAATGTGGATATTCTACTCTGGCCTATCTGCTTCTTTATATGCTTTTGGTTTATGTTCTATTACTTTTGGCAGGATTGATTTCTGCTGCAGTTTTCATGTTTATATTGAGTTCTAATAATTTTGGACTTTCAAGATCTTGTCTTTTATGTTTCTTTTCGTATGTGTATTACTCCGTGTGGTCTTCAGTGCTAGCTTTTCATTTACATAGATCTTACCTTTTGTGTTTCTTTTGATATCTTGAGTATTCGTGGTCTTTATTTCTGCACAGCTTTTCAATTGCATTATTGTGGTATGCATAATTGTTAAGAAATGTGTCATGACACACTGTTTGTTTACGCGAGGACTAATTTATGTTATGCTTTGTGGAAATCCGTAGAATCCCAACCAGCGCCTAGTGGCGATTTTGGAATCAGGGAGGAACAACTTTCTATGATCACAAGAGATCATAACTTTGGTGCTTTACAGGAAATTGGAGGAGTAAGACACCAAGTTATTATGCATATATATGTTTTGTTTTGATTGATTTGTGCATCACTTTAGGATTTATATTGTATATTTTTTCAGGTAAATGGGCTTTCTGGTCTCCTAAAAACCAATATAGAAAAAGGAATTTTAGGAGCTGATGTTGATGTACAAAAACGGAGGAATGAATTTGGAGCCAACACATATCCTCAGCCAAAAGGAAGGAGTTTTTGGGTAACTTCTATTACAGTTTAATTTGGGTTTTAAATTTAATATAGGGGTGAACATTACATGCAGTTAAATTGAATTACTGATGCATTAGTTCCATTTGCCTATTTTATTTGTTACATAATAAATATTGACAGATTTGAAAATTTTTAATAATTAGATATATAATTAAATTTAAAATGTTTTATTATGAATATACATAATATATTATAAATCATTTATCATGTTTTAGTATTTTTAATTTCTAATTATATTTATACTTTTCATTTTCTTTAGTATTAAAGTATTTTTAAAATTTTTATTTTTAATTTGATTAAACAATTATATTTTAGAATATTCAATTCTAAACTATTTAAAAATTAGATCAAACAATATTTTTTTTTAAGTTAGTTTAGTTTAGTTTCTTTAATTAGAGAATTTAGGTTGGTTTTTAAATTTATAGACCAAAATAATTAGATTGAAATTTTTCTAAAATAAGTAAGTTAAATTTAAATTGTGTACGTTCCTATTCATATCAACAACCATGTTCTCCAATTATTGGCTCCACTCTCTCATGTACACTGTAAATGTAAAGAGTATACTGCCAAAATTTTAACTTATAAGGTCCCATTATGATTATTCTCAAATAGCCAAATTTACTCTATGTAGATGTGGGGTTCTTGAAGTAATTAAAAGAGAGACAATGTTAAAGTGAGCAGCTCACTGAGAAGAGATAGAGAGGGCGTGAGAAGGAGTGGGCAATCTTAATGAACTAAAAGGCTAGGTGGTAGGTGAGGGATGTGTAATCTGTGCAGTTATAATGCACCAAGCTACAAGGAGAGAATAATAAGAGAATTGTAACCTATGCAGTTATGATGCACCGAGCTACAATGAGAGAATAAGAGAAGAAGGTAGAATGTGAGAGAATAAGAAATGTTTGAAAATGAGACTTAAAAGATCCATAATGAATTGTGTGAAGTGCTATTATAGTAATCAATGACAGGTGGTTATTACCAAGCCAAAACTCTAAATCTTCCCATAAATATGAAATTAGCCCTGAAATTATGCCACTAATTTTTGTATTAATTCCATGTATCTACACTCTCAAGTTGTAAGACCCAAATGTTTATCTTAAATCATGTCCATATTTCTTCAAATAATTGCAATAGACTTCTTTATAGGATCATATTAATAAAGGAAAATAAAGATAGGTCAATGTAACAAAAATTTCTGTAAAAAATTAAAAAGAGACACTTAAGACAATTATCATTTCACCTAAATCAGACTTATTATATTTAAAGCTAAAATATGTAGAAACTCTTTTTAGTTTTCAGAAATTAACTGATTAACCAAAATCAAGAATTGAAAAATAATAATGTAATTGAATTGAATTTATAATAGTTACTAATATAGTAGAAAAACATTCTATATATAAGAAATGTAATTTATCATTAAACAATTAATATTTTTAATTTAGATTAATAAAAAAGAAGAGTACATTTTGATCTTTTTATTTTTAGTTTTATATTTTTGATGTATAACGTATATCAATCTCAACAACACAAACACTGCAAATAATTATTATGATATATATACTTCTAGAACAACGTGTTTGTACATTTTATACAAAGGTAATATACTATGGTATTTATACACAAGCTTCCTATTCTAAATATGGTAACTACCATCTATGAAAGATATGAACAAATATTATACAGCTCATCATATCAAATCTTTCCTTAACACTCCCCCTCAGGTTGGAGTATAGATGTTTATCATGCCCAACTTGTTACACATATAATCCACTCGATTCCCATTCAACGATTTGGTGAAGATATCTCCTAACTGCTCTCTAGTCTTCACATGTTTAGTAGATATGAGACCTTCCTGTATCTTTTCATGGACAAAATGACAGTCAACTTCAATATGCTTAGTCCGTTCATGAAATACAGGATTACAAGCTATATGTAACGTAGCTTGATTATCACACCACAACTTGGCTGGCATAGACGTTTTGAGGCCAACTTCAACTAAAAGTTGATATATCCAGATGATCTCACAAGTAGCTTGTGCCATAGCTCTGTACTATGATTTTGCACTTGATCGAGACACCACATTTTGTTTCTTGCTCTTCCACGAGACTAAATTACCTCCAACAAAAATGCAATAGCCCATAGTAGATCTTTGGTCAATCTTAGATCCTGCCCAATTTGCATTTGAGAAATACTCAATATTGGTGTGCCCATGATTTCTGTAAAGTATCCCAAGACCTGGAGCTCCCTTCAAATAACATAGAATTTGTTCTAAAGCAGCCCAATGTTGAACTGTAGGAGATGACATAAATTGACTAACGATACTGATTGAATGAGCAATGTTAGGTCGAGTTACTGTAAGATAGTTTAACTTTCCAACCAAACGTCTATACTTTTTTGGCTCTTCAAACATGTCTCCATCCTTCGCTAGCTACAAGTTAGGCATCATAGGAGTGCTGCATGGCTTGGCACCAATCTTTCCTGTTTCAGCTAACAAGTCGAGCACATTTTTTCTCTGGGATAAGAAAATCCCTTTCTTATTTCTCGTTATCTCAATCCCAAAAAAATTATCTTAGAGCTCCTAGATCTTTTGTGTGAAACTGATTATGAAGAAAAGTCTTCAATGATGAAATCCCTTTAGTGTCATTTCTAGTAATAACAATATCATCTACATACACCACCAGGAAGATGATGCCAAATGCAGATTGCCGATAGAAGACGGAATGATCAGACTTACATTTATGCATCCCAAACTGCTCCAATGCAAAACTAAATTTGCCAAACCAAGCTCGAGGACTCTGTTGCAGACCATATAGAGATTTTCTGAGACAACATACCTTCCCATACTCCCCCTGAGCAACAAATCCAGGAGGTTGCTCCATATAAACTTCCTCCTGAAGATCACCATGCAAGAAGGCATTTTTGATATCTAATTGATGCAAGTATCAGGTTTGAAAAGCTGCCATAGATATCAACAAGCGAACAAATGTTAGCTTAGCAACAGGAGAAAATGTATCAAAGTAGTCCACACCATGAGTTTGAGCATAGCCTTTAGCCATTAAGCGAGCCTTAAGCCGAGCAATAGAACCATTAGAATTGTGTTTGACAACAAATACCCACTTGCACCCTACAGCCTTTTTTCCTGCAGGCAAATCTACGAAAGTCCAAATATCATTAGCATCCAAAGCATTCATTTCCTCTATCATAGCATCAAGCCAGCCAGAATGAGATAAGGCTTCATGAATGATTTTAGGAACAGATATAGAGTCTAAAGATGCGACAAAGGAACTGGAAGAAGAAGACAAATGATTATACGATACAAAAGACGAAATAAGATAAGTACACTGACGTTTACCTTTCCGTTGTGCAATAGGAACATGTAGATCACTGTCCTCTTGATCTGATACCGAAGAAGCAACTGGTTCCAGACATGGATCAGATCGTTTTTGCCTTCTGAAATAAACCTCATGAATGGGTGGTTTTGGTTTTGGTGGTTCAGGTAGTATTTGAGATGGTGGGTCAGGTTGAGATGTAGGGGGACTAGGGGGAACATGAGTGACAGTATAAACAAGCAAATCAACATCCTCCCCTGTAGAAAAGGAGGAAGGAGAAGCTGGAAAAAAAGGTAAATGTTCTTGAAAAGTGACATCAGTAGATATAAGATATTTTTGGAGTTTAGGACAGTAACATCCATACCCCTTTTGTAATTGAGAACAACCCAAAAAGACACATTTTAAGGATTTGGGATCAAGTTTAGTTACCTGGGGTTGAACATCACGAATAAAACAAGTACTCCCAAAGATTCTTGGCTCAATAGGAAACACAGATTTAGCAGGAAATAAGACATGACAAGGAATCTCACCTTGAAGAACAAATGAAGGCATACGATTTATCAGAAAATAGGTTGTGGAAACTGCATCAGCCCAGAAATATTTTGGAACATTCATTGGGAAAAGAAGTGCTCTAACTGTTTCAAGAAGATATTTATTTTTTCGCTCTGCTACACCATTTTTTGATGGTGTGTCAACACAAGAAGTCTGGTGAAAAATGCCATGTTGAATCATGTATTATTGGAAGTTTTCAGACAAATATTCTTTGGCATTATCACTGTTTAAAGTTTGCACAGACATATTAAATTGTGTTTTGATCTCAACACAAAAAGCACGAAAATGATAGAAAACTTTAGAACGATTTTTCATTAAATAAAGCCAAGTTACTTGAGAAAAGTCATCAACAAAAGTAACAAAATATCTGAATCTAGGTTTAGACACAATAGAACAAGGACCCCAAACATCAGTATGAACTAACTCAAATGGAATACTTGCTCTTTTATTGATACAAGGAACCAAAGGCAAACGATGATGCGTGGCAAATTAACGAGACTCACAATCTAACGAGGAAAGACTCTGAAATTGAGGACACAACTTCTTTAAAGTAAGTAGGGAAGGATGCCCCAACCGACAATGAGCTTCAAAGGCATTTGAAACGTTGGAGCATGCAATGGAATTGGGTACTTGATTATCCAGGATGTAAAGGCCTTCTGATTCATGCTCTTTATCAATAATCTTTTTCGTAACTAGATCCTGAAAAAGACATTAATCAGGAAAAAATGAGACAAAACAATTTAAGGCACGAGTAATTTTATTGATGGAAAGTATGTTAAAAGCAAATTCAGGTAAACTTAAGACGGAATCTAAAGTAATTAATGATGTTGGTTGAGCAGTGCCAGTGCCAACGATAAAAGAAAAAGATCCATAAGCTAAAGTGACTTTAGAAGGAATTTTGGAAGGCTCAATAGATGAAAATATTTTAGGATTACCTATCATATGATCTGTGCATGCAGAATCAATGACCTAGTTGGAAGACGAAGCAAGACAAGCACTGGGTTTACCTGGCTCAATGCTAGGATGGATAGAAGAGGATGAATTTTTTAGAGCTTCCTAATACTGAGTGAACCTAGCATACTCATCAGTAGAAATGGTAGAGGTCTGTGTAGGTGTTGGTGTAGTGGTTGCCACGTTTGCTGTATGTGTTCTTCGATTCTTGTTCAACAGCTTAGGACAAGAACGTTTGATATGACCAGGCTCATGACAATAGTAATAGACAATAGCATCTCCAGTATCTCTGCTCTGATAAGTCTGATTCCCAGTACCTTCCCCTTTGATAGTATTCCTTGAATTTGTCCGTCTGCTCTGTCTACTAATAAGGGCACTAGATGATTGGTGAGAAAAGGTTGCGCTAGTACTTGTATCAGTGCAAAGTATCCTAAAAAATGCTTCTTGAAGGGAAGAGATTTCAGCACTAGACAAAATTTGAGACTTAGCAACTTTAAATTGAGAATCTAGCCTTCCTAGAAAACTCATCACCGCCATTTTTTCTCGCTGAGCCTGTTGTACTTTTATATCACTGCTAAAAAAAGTACATTATTCAGCTCTTCATAAGTCTTCTTAAAATTCATAAAATAGGCCTGAAGTGACTGCTCCTGTTGTTCAGCCCTATAAAACTTCTTACATACATCATAAATCTGAGACAAATTTCCTTTCCCATAATACAAAAATTCCAAATACTCCATTAGTTCTTTCACATACTCACAATGATTAACTAGGCCTACAATCTCATTATCAATAGAATTCTTAATTTGCAAAAGCAACCTAGCATCATTTCTTACCCAATTAATCCATTCTTTACTTGATTCATCTTTAGGAGGATCATAAGTGAGATGCTCATCTTGAGATAGACTTCTCAAGTAAATCCTGATAGATCTAGACCAATCCAAGAAATTATTCCCATTTAATTTATGTTCAGTAATTTTAGTTCCCACAGGAACTCCATCAGTGACAATAAATTGTTTCTAATCATTAGCCATCATAAACCCAGCCAATAAACAACAACAGAATACCCAAACAGGGTAAATCTCACAAAGCAGTATCCAAAAAATCTATCAAGCAGACTACCAGGTAAGTGTTCAAGACAACTAACCACACATAGTCGCCGGAAATGATGAGGCGACACCGGAAACATTGACCGGAAAGCCTGCCGATGTTCCA